>VDFB02051154.1:0-26846 GCA_007258455.2 Sequoia sempervirens
CAACTACACAATACTTAGGAGAATGAGGCAAGCTACATGGAACACACCATGGAGTACCTTCCACCATATTAGCTCCATGCCTTTTCAATGGATCAGGGGTATCCTTATTGGAATTATATTTCTGATCACTATCCAAGGGCCTACCATCTTTCCAATTTATTTTATAAGGAATTTCATGCAATCTCGGTCTTTCATTCCTATGATAATTAGATTTATCATAAGACATCCCGTTCTCATTCCTTGTTACTTTATACGATGAATTTTTTACAACATTCCAATTTTGCTGGACATTAAGGTTTTGCATATTTTTACCTCATCTCTTCTACCAATCTTTCCTGAGGCTTTTCTATTATTTTCAATATTTAGAGTGGCTCTGAATGCCTCAATAAGGACAGGAGAGTTCCTTGTTCTGAGTTCAGAACTACTCTTTGGATCAAATGCATTCAGTTAAAACACTAGGAGCATAGGATCAGGCTTTAAATCAAGTGGAATCTTATTAAACAAATTCATGAGTCTAGTGTTAAAATCTATAATTGATTCATTGTAACTCTTTTGGATATTTGTTAACTAATGTAGGGAAAACTTTGGATTAGAATGATCCCCATACTGTTCCTTGAATAGTATTTTGAACTTAGCCCAAGAACTGATGGAGGCATCAGGAAAGTTTTTGTACCAGTCTCTTGCATCCTCAATTAATGATTGCATGAACAAATTCATGTAAATATCCTCATGTTGTATATCAAAATTGTCCATGACTGTTTCAAATTCCCTTATGTGATCTTGCCCCGAGACAACACTATTTCCAGAGAATTTTGGGATTGCATTCCTTACCTCATTGTCAATTACATTTGAGTATCCTTGAATACCAAAGAAATCAAGCTATCTAAATCTATATAAATTCATAGGTCCCCATGCAAATGGATTTTGTCTTTGATGAGGCTAATATTGTTGATGTTGTTGATACACACCTTGCTGCACATTTTGGTTAACACCTCTAGGAGGGTTCATATTTCCCTGAACATTTTGATGTGGGGCTTGATATTAATGTTGATATTTCCTAGCATATTGATTACATCCATGATTTGGATAACTCACTCTTCCTTGACTAGGACGAACAGGATAAGAATTCCCCATAGGTTGAGAAATCATTGGAATGTTCATTGAATATTAAGCTTGTGGGGGAGAAACATTTTGTTGTGTATGATGAGCATTACTCGTATTGCTAATATTTCCAACTGCATTGTGAGGCATTTGTGGGATCAAAGGACCACTTGTGTTTACATATCCAACCTAATTATAGATGTGTCTATATTGTGACACATATTGTCACCAAGCATCTGGCTAGAAAAAGATGTATGCATGAATGCAAATCCTTGCTACATGTAACCTCTTGTGCAACATGTCTAGTGCCCAATTAATTTTCCAGCTGCACATGGGCATTTTATTTTGAGTCCAAAATTTATTTGCATCATAAAATATTTTAAATTCCAACATTGAGGAGTTGGGTTTCATAATTTTTACATATTTTAATTTTTTGGCATTTTAAATGCTCTTTATAAACCTTCAATTTAAATATTTTGGGATAATAAAATAAAATATTAATTACATTGATTTATCCTAAAATTTCACCTAAAAATAACATTAAAACATTTAAATACCCAACCAATTGGATAAATAATTTTCCCCATGCTTTGAGAGTGTTGAACTAGGTGCCTAAAAATTACCTGCAACAACCAAAAATCAAACAAAAAATGCATGAAATAATAATTTTTTTGTGTGATGAAAGATTTCCATACACCCCTTGATGCTCCTACATCATCCAATTGTTCTAATAATTGAGTTGTGGCTTCCTTGGGAGTAACCCTAAAACTGTAATTAGTGAGTTGTAGCTTCCTTGGGTTGTAACCCTAAATCAAAGTTGTAACTTTAGATACCTGAAATTGTCTTATCTTGTAAACTATCATTTTAAAACTAATATTCATCTTTTTCATATCAAGTTGTCTCTTCCAACCTATAGCCGAGTCAACAATCCAAACAACTCATAATGCACATCCCTTTAAAATTTGAGCACAAACGGACACCTGAGTCAAAAGTTATGACCCTAAAAAGTCCCTACATCAATAATAATCTCAATTGTCTTCTCCAAAATGGCTAGGATTAAAATGGTGAAAATAATTTGTATTTATATGCAACTCTTCTAATTTTCCAAAAATCAAATATCGATAGTCAACAACTGAAATTGAAAATTCAAATACTAAAATATCAACACCAACATATTCAAATTGGAGACAAAAAGAGGTGGTCCAGGGCATGGGGTGCCCTAGAATCATTACCTCATTGTTTCCTTGGAAGCACCAATACAAAATCCATACTTAAATCCGTCCACGACTCTATAGGTACTAGCAATGGCATATACAATCCTACATTTTATGACTACCTTTAGCCACCCTACAAATCATACACCTTGATACATATTTGGTTACATCTCTCTTCATATTTGGCTAGTAATATTTATCTTCTACCAATGCTATTTTCTCATCTTTTCTAAAGTTTCCTACCAACCCACCGCTATGAAGCTATCTAATAGATTTTCCCCTCATAGATCCAATTGAAAAAAGATGCATGCATGAATGTAACTCCCTACTGCATGTAACCTCTCATGCAACATGTCTAGTACCCAATTAATTTTTGATCTGCACATGGGAATTTTATTTTGAGCACAACATTTATTTACATCATAAAATATTTTAAATTCCAACATTGAGGAGTTGGGTTTCATAATTTTTACATATTTTGTTTTTTTGGCATTTTAAATGCTCTTTACAAACCTTCAATTTATAAATTTTGGGCTAATAAAATAAAATATTAATTACATTGATTTAGCTCCAATTTTTACCCAAGAATAACATTAGAACATTTAAATACCCATCCAATTGGATAAATGATTTTTCCCATGCTTTGAGAGTGCCAAACTAGGTGCCTAAAACCACCTGCAGCAAGTCAAAAATCAAACAAAATAGGCATACAATAATTATTTTTTGTGTGATGCAAGATTTCCATGCACCCCTGGATGCTCCTACATCATATTCCAATTTTTCTAATCATGGAGTTATAGCTACCTTTGGAGAAACCCTAAAACTATAATCAAGGAGTTGTAGCTTCCTTTGGTTGTAACCCTAAATCAAAGTTGTAACTTTAGATACCTAAAATTGTCCTAGTCTGTGAACTAGAATTTTAACACTAATATTCACCTTTTTCATTTAAATTTCCTCTTCCAACCTATAGCTCAGTCGGCAATCCAAACAACCTCCTCATAATGCATCTCCCTATAAAATTTGAGCCTAAACGAACACCCGAACTAGAATTTTTGACCCTCGGAAGTCCCTGCATCAATAATAATCTGAATTTCTTTCTCCAAAATTGTTAAGATTAAAATGGTGAAATACTTTGTATTTATATACAATTCTTCTGATTTCCCAAAAATCAAATATCGATAGCTGATAATTGAAATTGGAAATTCAAATAATAAAATATCAACACCAACATATTCAAATTGGAGCCAAAAAAGGTGGTCTAGAGCATGGGGTTCCCTAGAATCATTACCTCATTGTGTCCTTGGTAGCGGGTGATCCCACAATACTGGTTTACAATTTCTGGCCAAACTAGACATTGAACTAATTTTTTTAACTAAATCTTCACTTTCGAACACCTATAGCGACTAAACTGTGAGGAATTTGAAGATGATGCAAACTAGTGATTTGTGAAATTTTGTTTATTTATCCTAAATATATTTTTTTCAAAATTTTTGGAATTTTAATTTTGGAATCAGATTGCACTTCTTTTTACATCTCCTTCCAAAACTAGTTTTTAACAGTAAACACCATTTTTAAAGAGTGATGTGTACTTGCTAACACAACTTTTTTTCTATGAAGGATAAAATTTGATTTTTTGAATTTAGATTTGTAACTATGATATCTAGTGCATGGAATTGGTTTCATAGCATTTCATTGAATATTTCTTTCTTAATTAAGTTTTGAAGTCAAACTAGTTACAATTTATACATGATTTACTTGCTAACACAACTTTTTTTGTATGTGTCAAAATTCAATTTTTTTTGTTGGATCAAGGACATCAATATCTAGTGCATTGATATTTTTCAATTTCTTTTGATAATCTGCTATTTTTCCATGTGCAAAACGGAGAGCTTGATTTTCAGTGGAAAACGTATGTTTAATCAAACTAAAAAAAATACATAATAAAACCAAAACATATTAAAATTATATTCAATGGATAGCTCGTTCCAAGGACTACCATCATCTAGTTGGGTCTGTGAAGTTTCCTCCATTTTCATCCTCAACTTGAGCTTCAAAAGGAAAATTTTTACAAAAAATTGGTAGAAGAGGGGGAGAAGGGAAAAAAAGGGGGGTTCTAGCGAACCCCCCTTTAAATACAAATAAAAAATAAAACCCATTAAAGGGGGGTTTGCTAGAAGGGGGAGTTCAAGCGAAACCCCCTTCTAACAAACCCCCTAAAGTTTTTTCCATCAGAAAATGCATTTTTCCTTCCTAAATGGAATTGTAAACTAGTTTTGTGGGTTCACCCTAGCCCCAACACGAAAGCCATACTTAAATTTGTCCACAGCCTTGCAAGTACTAGCAGTGGAATATACAACCCTGCAGGGAGGGAGAGAGAGAGAGAGGGGGGGAGGGAGAGATGGGGGAGAGAGAGAGAGAGGGAAGGAGAGGAGGAAAAATAAAGAATAGATATGAGAGAGGGAGGAGAGAGAGGAGAGGAGATGGAGGGAAGGAGGGTGGAGAGGGGAGGAATGGATAAGGATAAAGATGGAGAGGGAAAGAGAGAATGGTGAGATAGAGGAGAGAGGAGGAAATGGGGAGGATGGAGAGTGGAGGGAGATGAGATAAGATGAAGAGGTAGGGAGGAGACATTATATGATATATTATCAAACAGACTGATGGAGGAGGCAGATAGAGGAGAGGGGAGATAAAGATAATTAGGAGGGGAAGGAGGAGTTAGAGATAGATATTGGAGACTGAAGAGAGGGAATGAGAGGGGGGAGAGAAGGAGAGAGGGAGGGATGATGGAGGGGATAGAGAGTGGATGGATGGAGTGGAGGTGGAGAGGGGTGGATAGAGGAATGGATGGATGGAGGAGAGGGGATATAAATGGTGGAGGAGGTGGAGGGAGGAAAGAGGAAAGATAGAGTGGATGGAGGGGATAGGTAGAAGAGGACAGGAGGAAAGATGAAAGACAAGTAGAGTGGAAGGAAAGGAAGAGATAGAGTGGATAGAGAGAGAAGGAATGGAGGGAGGAGGGAGTGGAGGTGGAGGAGAGGAAAGGAGAGGAGGAAGGATGGATGGAGGTAGAGGGAGGAGGGAAGGAAGAGGGAGGAAGAGGGAGAGTGGAGATAGAGAGAATTGGAGAGGGAATGAGGGAGGTGTTGGTTCCCAAATCAATAGATTTTCAAACCCTAAAATTATGCCAAGCTTTATGATTAGGTTTAACAAGTGAGCTGGCCAATGAACAAAACTAACCAGGATGGTTATAATTCCCTTCTCTTTAGGCTTTGCTATGCCTAGGTGGGTGTACCTTTATCACCAATGAATTTTAGCTATCTGAAATTAATTAATGATAATCAAGTAGATTGAAAACCTCATACAAATTTGAAGAGTTTGTGTGATCACAAATTTTTCAATTAAATCATCCTCATAAAACCCCAATTTTTTCAATTAAATCGTCCTCATATGATAAAACAATTCAATTAAATCATTCTAACAACCTATTTCACACTAGCATGAGGGTTTGAAATAGATTGGAAAACTAACTTGATGCAAAGCTAGGAGGATTCACAACACATCACACAAACCTTCAATAATAATCCAAAACAATCTTTGTATAACACATGCTATTAGGCATTGTATATCACATTGGAAACATAACTATGGCAGCCCACAATTTATTGCCATGAACAGTCATTAATAACTTCTACAAAAAAATAATAAATCCAATTGCTCCGGTGAGATTGAGGAAAAAATAGTTATAGACTTTTCCTCCAATTCTTATGAAGATCCAACAGTGGAAATGAAATTTATTGTATTTTTCCCAAAACTGCAAACCCTAGGTAGGGTTCAAACCTGCCCTCACAAAAATGGTCATAACTTATTCAAATCTTAATTAAATTTGATGAGACTTGAATCAAATGAAATTATAATCACATGGAAAAAAAATACAATTGGTTTTAGATCCAAAATATAGAATTTACATTGTGTACCATCCCACTTCTTTAGACTGTAAATTCTGCACAATATTGTTAGAATAGGCAGTCTCACCAAAATAGTCATATCTTCCACAAAACTCAATAAAATTCAATGAGACAAAAATAATTGGAAACTAGAAATAGAGATATTTCCATCCATATATAATAATCCATTATTTGAGTCTATAAAAGTCCGTACAAATCACAACTTCAATCTGGAAACAATGTGAAAATCAGAAAATGCACAAAATTTGAGGTTTCCATTCATCAATCTTCAAAAATGATGTCTCCAACCCCCAATTCGAGTTTTGGAGGGTTTATTTATACATTTTCAACCAAAACCAACTATTTTCAACCACCTTTTGATTAGTTTGTTGACAAAACACCTTAATGACATTTCATCTACCTAATTTTGCACTTTTGACAATTTTTACAATATATGAGAAATGAGCAACATCCTAGGACCTATAACACCACAAAGGTGGCCTCTTGGGCCTTATTACAATATAAAAACATCAAAATGAAAAAAATGACTCAATATGGCCTCATGGAGGCATGTGATCAAAGAGGTGCTCCTGCACCATAACTGCTACTACTCCTACAATTGGAAATTAAAATATACGAAAGAGGTATTTTACGAGGAATTATTTTGGGGATAAAATGGTCAATGCCTTTCTCCCACTAGGTAATGAACTCAAAATACATATTGATATGTGTCCTCCTACTAGTTATAACTCAAATTGTTTGACACTCTAATGTTTATGACTTTCATAAACTTGCAAGGAAGTTAATTACCAGGCTCTTCTTATTAATCCAAATGAATCCTCTAGGTTAATGTGACTTATTCAAAAGAATTTATTTCTTACTTGAAGAAACCAATCAAACAAACCACACAAAACATGAATGTTCTTTGATACACCAGACATATACTAGATACACTAATTTAAATAACAAGGAAAACTTCAAATTGGAAACAACTAGATAATTGTTATCAATAACTCAACAAAACAATTGAAACCAAAATTTGGGCACCAAGTTATTGCTTTCTTTCCATTACTGTGCTTCAAAAAGGTTCTTTACAATACATATAGATTTTCCCCAAAAATCCAATCCCCCTTTTTTTCAATGGTATTGGTTTCCTTCTTATAGGTACATGAAGGAAGCAATAAGCTTCAAATCATTACAATTCAAAAGGACCTTTCAATTACCCACCTAGGTGCATAAAAACTTTGTATTACATTGATATATTTCCTCTGTCACTAATTACACCGACCGAAATATTACACAAAATACAATTGATGTTAGGAGAATAATTATGAAAATAAAACATCATGAAAACACAATATCCTCATACCAATTTGAGCTCTATACTCTTGACAACATCTCGAGTGAACATAGTTGAATGCATTGTCATAGTGGCTACTTCTAGTGCTGAAGTGTCCTTGAGTGTTTTAACCATTGCAAATCCCCTCATTTCTTTCACTACATCCAATAACCTTGGCTTCTCATATTCTTCTATTTATCCTTCACTTCATTTATCTTGAGCTCCTTGAAGGTTTGAGCCACAATTTGATCATGTTGAGATTCATCAGTTCCCATTTTATTTATCTTAACCCTTTCTTCAAATTCCTTCATTTTCATTTTAACCCAAAAGTCCTTAAACTCAAGAGATGTCACAAATTCATCATCCTCTACAAACCTAAGAGAGGCTATTACTCTTTCATCTTCAAGTGGCTCCAATTCTCTTTGTACTTGCATATCCACCCTTGCATTAGGATTATGAGCCTCAATCTCATGTTCAACAAGTGGTTGGTCCACCTTAGTAGCCTCCTTCATATGCCTTAGTACACTAGCAACCTCTTTTGTATCCCCTAATTCTTCTAAAAATTCATATGACACTAAGGCAGTTATATCATCGATATTTTGTCTCTTGGACCTTGGTTGCTCTATAGGTGAAACTGGTGAACAATGTTTTCACTAAAACTGCATCAGAAGAAGGCTCAAGGATCACAATTTATCCTAGTTTCCTAATAGGGAGCTTGGTGGGCTTTGTGAGCTAGCTCTCAGTTCCTTTTACTGGTTGATCATATAACCTTTCAAAGTTATCAATCATCAAATAAATTCTCTTAAGAGAATTTACTTCTTCCATAAAGAATCCCAAGAAATCAAGTTCTTCCTTCTTCCTTTCTTCCTCTACTTTCATCAAAATATCCCATTTCCTCTTTCTTTGAAACACTTCCTAAGGGGTGGCACAATTCCTTATCACATCTTCATCATAGTCCACCTCATGGGTGATCCTTGTCTTAGTGAGAATAACTATCCTCGCAAAATTCATATGTCCCTCAAGGTCAAAGACCCTTTCCACTTTAGATCTCAAACCATACCTTCTCTTCAAGTAATCTTGCAACTCTTCAAGGGTATCTGTACCAATGGAGAGTCTGCCATACATAGTCAAATCAAGTAAGAATGTACCATTCTTTTTTTTTTTCATAACATCACTTTCCATCCACAACATCTACCACATAAATTCGAAAAATTCCAAAAAAGGAGGAACAAATTTGGGAAAAATGTGGGGAGGCTATGGGCATCCATAAATCCTTATTGTATGATCAGGCATGAAAAAAAATCACCGAAGTTATATGTATGTCTCTTTTCTAGTTTTAATGTCAAAGGTCTCAATAATTCCCTTATTTCAAAAGGTAGCCTTGGTGAAATACTACCAAGTGTGGTCATAATTCTAATTAAAAAATCATCATGAAAAGTTACATAGTCACCATTCCTGCACCTATTGTCCCAAATATAATAGCAATATTGTACTACAATTCTTTTTCCTTGTTGATTGAGCATTTTTATGTTCATTCTTGGGGTCCATTGATCTTTGTTTTGATACAAGATTAAATGACACAATAGGGAGTAATGCCTGAAGGTAATGGAAGCCTTGTTTTCTCTTCCTTGAAGAAATCCCTCATGTAATGCCTTTTCAATTATTGAAACAAAATCAAACTTAATATTCACCTTTGAATTTTGAATCCTCAAGGCCATCATCATAAGACTAATTGGCATTCTATCCTATGCATCTATTCCTAACACTTGACACAAGGAAAAGTATGTCTTTTTGAAGTAAACTTCAAAGTCATCCACATAAAATGGTTCACCACAAGAAGGGGAAATAGGTATCCTTCTATTATTGAAACCCTTCTTCATATACATTGGGAGCTCATCACTCTAATAGGTTTTCCTCAGTTTGTTATAGTCCTCCCCACTCTTTCAAAGATCAATTTTGGTGAGAGCTTGTTTTTTTAGCATAAAAAACTCTATGATGGAAAATTTGGTTAATATCACTAGCGGTGAGCCATTAGGAATCCTCACAGTCCTCGTTGTTGCATGATAATGTTGTGCCAATAGTTTGATGAACTCGACATTTACAAAAAAAAGAGGGTAAAACTAACTTTACCAAGTCAAGATTCCAGGCATTTGAAACCATGACCTTGGGATTTATCTTAACTCAAAAGTAAGAAAACAAATCCCTCCTTGAAATAGGAATAACAACATCACTAAATCCATGTGCCTCATCCATGAACACCTTCTTATAACCCTTATCAAATGACTTTGGCAATGTTGTCAAACAGATTGCACTCGAATGATTGAATGGCTAAATTCAGCCATATGTTGAAACATGGGAACTATCTTCAAGCTGTGGGTATTCCTATGGCGAAGATAAACATCTATATTCGAGGTTGGTTCCTATATGATTCTCAAATTGATAACTGGGTAACTTAAGCTGGAAAAGGGATAGAAGGATTGTAATAAATGTATGAAAAACTGTAAACTGAGATGATACACCTAATTGATAAAGACTTGCAACTACGATTCATAATGAACTTCAAAAAAACTATCCACACAAGTCAATTCGACAATTTGACCACAAAAATGATTCTAAGGAAGGCCTGAATAAACCACTTTTGAAGGAAAACAGAGTTCTCTCAGCAAAATAAACCACTTTTGAAGGAAAACAGAGTTCTCTCATCAAAGAAGAATAGATTATTCTGTTACACAACCCTAGACCTGTGATTTTCACTATTTTGAATGCATGCAAATATAAATGAGACAATAATTTTAAAGGTTTTGATATTAAACACAGTAAAACTTCATCAAATCATCCATAAAAACATCATAACGACAAGGCAGACTTTTGATTTCACCGAAATCAAAGGAATCTTTGCAAAATGACACAAAATGAACCTGTAAACCTACTGTTGTATTAATCTAAAAAACTAAAAACTGAGTTACATGATATTTCTCTTTGCAGAATGCAAAGGCTAAAAAATAAGAACTAGAGGAAAAAGACTAACTTTTTCCAATATATACAAAAGGCATGCACAAAGCAGCCAATAATAGAACTGAATGAGAACTGAAGTGAAAACAACATCTCCAATGTGAAATCCGAGCAGAAGAGAAAATCCTAATAAATACAGCTCAAAATTGAAGCAAACTGCTCTCTGTGCCTAGAAAACTCCACCTCTCCATGTGCATGACCAAAATATCTTGTGAACTGAAGTGAAATTGAAAGCAGTGTCTCACTATCCGCATGAACTGAATAACTAAACTTTGAAGCTCCACTTGTGCATGAGCAATTTTTTTTTAGTATTTTCCCCCTTTTACAATAGTTGATTTGAAAAATTATTGAAAAGCAATTGATAAAATTGTGTTTAATAACTTTCAAACACAACTTTACAATATAGAATAAGGGGAAAATACCAAAAATAAATAATAAACTATGCATGCATGCATGAATTAAATCTCCTTATAACTCCCCATAATAGTTCTTCAAGCTCTCACTTTGCTAATCATAAGTAAAGAAGACTCAAAGTCTTCTCACATGCTTTTGACCTCCTCATGCAATATATGCATATCATGTAATATATGATAAAATATATATTTTTTCAAATGTTATTTCGGGCTCTTCATGCAGCACGTAGTTATATGCCTTAGTGATTTCATGGCTTTGTAAGAATAAAACAAGGCATATAATTTGTAGGGTATATGAAGATTTCATAGGTTCATAGCATTGATTTTCTTCAAAAAAAAAAAAAAAATCCAAGGCACAAAAGATGTTGAGATATGTAATAGTATTCAAAAGGCATAAATAATACCATAAGGTATTAGTAAGGCATCAAAAGTTTAAAATAAAATGAAAAAGATACTTGTGAAAGTATCAGCCAAAAGTTAGGGCAAAAGGAAACCCTAAACCAAAGCAATCGATGGCCAAAGCACATTCACACTTCAATTAGCATTTTTCCACTTCCACTTTACTCTGTCTCTTGCGTTGCCACTGGTGGAGTTCTCTGGAGTTTCTGAACTTTCAGAGGAACTGAACGTGGCTTTGAATGTATTCTCTCCATAGACAATTGAGGTAAGTCTTAACTTTGCATCTCCTATTTACTTTCTAGTGATAAAATGTTGAATTCAAGCCCATGTGAATGCAAAAACAATGAATGTAATTGTTTTCCCCATGTATTATGTGTACAACGGCTTCAAAAGCTCGATTATTTCTATAAAATGAAGAATTCCTAGCACTCTAGTTGTCATTTTTTAATAATTTTTGAAGCCCTTTTATTATTCATAGCTACGGTTGTATCTGAAGATGAGATAAATTTGGTTATACTTGAGGGTTCAAGAAATCCTAGGCATCTTGACTTTTTCACTTCATTTTCCTTTGTAAATTATACTTTGCTTTGTATTTTTCTCCTTCAGGCAATGGATTTCAAACTCATGTTTTGTAGGCGCTTTTGTCTTGGCTCTGCCTTTATGTATTGTTATTTGTAGGCTGCGAGCTATTCTCTCCATTTCACTTGGTAAACTCCTTCCTCTTCATTTTGTGCATGTCTTTTTCATCAACCACGTAGATTATTGTCCTCTCATTGCAAACAGTTAGTCCCCTTGCTTTTCCCTTTGGTCTATCACTGTATGCATACTTTTTCTTTTCAAACCCTCTATTCCTTATCATAACTCTACCCCTTTATCATTTTCTACCCTGCTCATCACTGAATCAAACTAAAAATACATAGACTACCATAGATCTCAGTCAAGGACATTACCTCTTCACAGTCAAAAGTCTCTTAAAACCTTGTCCTGAAGTTTTGATTTAAGCACAAACATTGACTATAACACAGTTCTAAGCCACATGATCTTTATTTTAGTGGAGGCAAAAGTACATGCTTAAGGATCTATCACAATTAAGAGACTCTATTGTAGTCAAAGGAACTTATTGCCGGTTACTGTGGTTTATGAAAACTAAAATACTTTTATTGAAAATACAAACCATTGTCTTAAGTATTCACTATCATGCTTTTAACATGCAATTTATCCTTTCATTGAGCTGAAGTCTTTAGTAGAGCAGTCGTGCTTAGTGACAAATAGAACTCCATAGCTAGGTATATTATTCTTGTTGGTTCTCAATAGACATAGATGCACCTTATCACAGTGGTTGAGATCTATTTTTCCACAGTGTTTATCATAGATGCACCTTATCTTCATGCTTGTGATAGTCACTGTGCATTAACTGATTTGCAAATTATTACCTTCCTTCAAGCTTTGTTGCCCTCTATCATTCTTGACAGTAAGAATATTTTCAAATGCATGTCAGGGTTGTCCTTTATACTGTTGTGCATGAACTCCACCATGAGTATGTTATCATCCTTAATTCATCATGTGAACGTAATGGTGTCTTTTGGGCTGAGTATGAGTATTGTGTATGCATGATCAAAAGTAAGAGATGGCATAAATATCTGTGTTGTTTATTCACTTGACCAATAACTATAACATGCTCATAACTAGTTCTCTTGATAAATGATTAAATGTATTGACATGTTGTTCCAATACAATCACTTAGAAGTATTATTCATTGTTTCACTGTTTCTTCTATTGTTTTGATTTGGCACTTGAAATATGTTTGCATGTTCACTCAGAAGTATTATTCATGGAGAATGATGATTACTTTATTCCATACTATTGTCCCATGTTATTGTTTATGAGTTGGGCTCAACCCTTATGGGAGCCACATTTCTCACCACTCATAACAATATCTCTTGATCAAAATGATCTGATTATACCTGTATCTGCACATTAAACAAAATAGGAAGCAAAATAATTGAAGCTGAAAGCTTCCATTGAACTTTGTGCTCCCTGAACATCTACCTTTTTCAATGACTTAATAATTTGATGAATGCCTGATAAGATGTAGGTTACATTTTTTTTGGTAATGTAGGCATGAAGTAGGATATGATTTATCATTTCTCTAACATCATCTTCAACACTCTTGTGAGAAACCATGGAGTTTGGAGCTGAAACAACCTGGAGGCACTGGAGACACAACTTGAAGACATCAAGTAAAAAATGATTCATCATTACATGCAATGATGAATCATTCCCCTCCATGTTTATATTATCTTCAGTAGTGTAGTTTGCAACCTTAGTTTTTATTCATTACTTGATTATGAAAATCAAATTAGGCTACTCCCACAACTTGTGTGGGACTTTGGTTTTTACAATATGAATAAAAAACAATTACTATGCAATTTTAATGATTTCTTCTATTAAAAAAATTTACATAATCACACTGGAAATTCACAAGTAATCAGATTCTAGATTAGAATGAATACTTTAGCAGAAAAATTGTACATTTCAAATGAGAAATGCAATTTAGCTCTACCAGTTTTGAGCTGTGGCCAAAAAAAGGTAACAAGAAATACATCCAAGAGTGACTGCTGAAGTGGTCTCTTCTTTTCTTTAGGAGCTTAGTACACTCCCTTCTTACTTACAGAATCACTTTTCTCGGGGGCATCATTTAAATTATGCTTAACTAGGGTTCAAAACCTTTAATTTACAGAGCTAATTGAAACACCTATGGACCAAACAGAAGAGAGGCACAAATGCACTTACTCGTTCATACAACAGTTGTAGAGCTCACACCAAGCCTTGAATCCCTTCGTCTCTAAGCACATTGAGCTACTTTGAATGATCAAGATAGCACAAAATTTGAAATATATCAACTTCTGAACTCAATCACTTCACCATTAATATCAACTTGTGCTAGAAATTTGCAATGATCGATCAACGTATGTGAATTTTAAATATGTACGCTTGATCTAAGAAGATCAAGTGGCCTAAAGTATTTTCATACAATTCATTTGGAATCTGCCATAAATACCCCACCACCCTGTACCGTAGTCCCGCCATGATAAATCAAGACCCTCACGTGGCAATGAGACCATATGCCCTTCATCTTAGTCCATCTCGCTATACCGCATACTACCTTTAACATCATGGTATACCCATCATGGGGATGTTGGCTACATCAGGGTCATTTAATTCCTTATCGCTATCCTACAGATATTCCCACTGACTATTGTGGTATTGTAGTGAACACTCACATTGCACCTCAAGCTCCTGCACACTTGCCAAGGACTAATAGGGGTGACTTCAAACCTCTGCAGGGGTGTGGTATTTGAATCATATACATATGAAGATGGAGATACAAGGATGAAACATATGTATGATTGAAAATGACTCAATTGAGGACTTCAACAAGGAAATTTTTAACTCCAAGATATGAGTGGCAGAAGGGTTAAGGCTTTTTATAATGGATTTTTAGGCATGAAACTAGCAAAATTAGGAAAATTTACAAGTTCCAACTATGGCTCTAGTTGGGGATGAATGGCTATCAGATATTACAAGAATCCAGAAACAATCTTTAGGACGTAGACCGAAAACAAAAAACAAGTAGACATAAAGGAACCTAAACTAGGAAAACCTTAACTACTATGCATGAAATTGATCTTCTTTAAGCAAATAAGTGTTCCAAAAATTGTCCATGCACTAGTAATTCCTAATCTTCACCCACCATATTCTTCAAATAAAATGAGTCTTCTCCACATTTCCTTGTGATAACAAATGGACCCAACCATAGAGCTTCAAACTTTCCATGTTTTCCTTTATCTTAACTCTGAGCATTCCACATGAGAAAAATATCATCAATTAGGAACTCTATATCCTTGGCCTTTTTGACAAATAAATATTTCATTTGTAGTTGCATTTCTCATTCTATTTTTGTGCTTGAGTTCTAATTTCATCTAACTCTGCTAATTGTTCCATGCTTTCCTCCATAGGTTCAATTATGTTCATGTCTTCTTGCAAAATGAATTTGTAAACTGGGATAAGGTTATGCATTGGTATTTTGGATTGAGTTCCATAAACCAGTTCAGAAGGATATTTCTTAGTAGCCTTCTTCATTGTGATCCTATATGCCCATAATGTTAACTTTAGTTTTGAATCCCAGGCCTTTTTGTTGTTTTCAAGCATTCTTCTGATTATTTTCGTAATACTTTTATTACTAGATTCAACTTGACCGTTAGCTCGAGGGTGATATGGAGAAGCATATGAGATCACAATGCCATAAGACTCACAAAATTTCTTCAATTCATCATACCTGAAACACATCCCATTATCTGTGATTATCCTGATAGGAACCCCAAACTTAGTAATGATATTTTCCAACAAGAAATTGATCACTACTTTACTAGTAGCTTGTTTGGTTGGGATTTTTTCAATCCATTTAGTAAAGTATTCTATTGCAACAAGAATCCACCTGTGTCCTCCACTTGACTTGTTTGTTCTTTCACCTATGAAGTCAACACCCCATTGATAAAAGGGTGCTTCAATCTGTATGGGCCTCAAAGGCAAGGCTCCTTGATATTTCAATTTACTAGATAACTTTTGGTATGCCTCACATTTTCTTACATATTTGTGAGCATCAACAAAGATTTTTGGCCAATAATAACCCACTCTTAGTATTTTATGTGTAGTAGTCTTAGCTAAAAAATTCCCTCCACATATGCCTTCATGCATTTCTTTCAAAGTCTTTTCTACCTATCCTTTATCCAGGCATAACAATAGAATGCCATCCTTGTCCTTCCAAAATAGGTCACAATTCACAAAGACATACCTTGATGCTTGGAGCTTCAATGTCCTTTTTTATCATTCATACCATTAGGGCATTTCATGTGCTTGAGGTAATGAAGCACATTTGTATACCAAGGTTTGTGTTCAATGTTGGATATCAAACCTTCTTGCTCCTTAACATTACACACTTTTGTAGCTTCTAGATTAGATTCTACCATTAACCTTTCCAATCCCTGTCCTCTTACAAGTTTTATTATCTGGATGTCAATATTGAACTCCTGAATTCTATTTATCCATCTGCATCTTCTTCCTGTGACCTCTATTTGCACAAATACATCTTTGAATGCTACATTCAACACATAAGAAACCACTTTTTCTCCCACTAAGTAAGGCCTAAATTCCTTTACTACTTTAAAAAGCACATAAGCTTGCTTTTTAGTGGAATCATATTTCAACTTAGCTCCCTAAAGTAATCTATTGAAAAATGAAATTGGTTGCTCATACCCTTCTTCATTCTTTTGTAACATAACAATAGCAACAATATGTAAGGATGCAAAAGAGAAGATCTAAAATGGTTTACTAATATCTAGAGATTTCAAAATAGGAGCTAGGCGGGTGCATGAAGATGGTCACACTTTTATAGCCAAAAAAGTTTTTGGAAAGAGATAACGCGAGCGCATTATAACGCGCTCGCGTTATGTTGTTTTAAAAGCAAAAAAAAAAGTTAAAACTATCATTTTCTATTTACTATTTCTCAACTCTGCCCGCAGCCAAAAACCCTCACTTTCGCGCTCACATTCTAGGAGGAAGGATTTCTACAAATTTTATCAACAACAGTTGGATTTTCTTTGCAAATATGGCACCACGACGACAAAGAGGTGCGATAGGTAAGTATTATCTGCTATTTGTTTTGAATTTCTTAGTTTGAAATTGATTTTGTTTGTTTTAGGTTAGATTTGATTTTTTTTTTTTAAATGTAGGAAATCCTACAAATCCTCAACAAGAAGAGGAGGAAAATCCTCAACAACAAAATCAACCTCCCCCACCAATCACTCAATACCCTCTTGGCACTCAAGAAAATTTGAGGAGTAAAATTGACAACAATAGAAAACAACTTGAGGATCTTATCAGTAGGTTGAGTGATCCAAATGCTTCAACCACAGAAAGAATGTGTCTAACAAATTCGTTGAAAGAGATGTTAAAAAATGTAGATGCAATTACCCAACAAATATCTGGCAAGATTGGAGGTAGCTAGCTAGGGCATATTATGTAGACAAATTATCATATAAACAAGTAAAAGATTTTAAAATTACTAAAAGTGATTTGTGCTCTCTATTCACTAACCCTACAACAAATCAAAATCTTACCCTCAATGCAAAGAGGTTTCCTATTCATTGGTGCCACCACCAAGAGATTAGGAACCATTTTTATGATAGATGGTATTTGATCTTTGATTACCCACCGTGCAATAATTGTGAAGTCCCCCCATATTTTCTTAGGAAACTATACAGTGAGTTTGTATTGAACCAAATCCCAAATTATTTTGATATGAGGGAGTTCCAGGGGAGAGGTGGGGGGTCGGCTCAGGATAGGCCCAGTGCACAACCAGATCCTGTGCGGCAAGGGAGACAACCTCTCGCAAGGCCGCCTCATGGGCACATTGTTATGCTTGTTGTTGCGAAGGAGAGTGCTGACATAGAGACATTGCAGGTGATCAACACTTTGACCTGGAGTGTCATCCATCATAGTATCCCTATTATACAACGCCATCCAGGGGAGTCTTCGGGTAGTGGCCTTCAAACCCATGTGTGTCAATCTTGCGGGGTGACTTGTTCATATGACCCCACTGGCACACAGGAGGCTGCTACGTAGGATCTGTATGCTGCTACACAGGATCCGTATGTTGCTACAGGGATGGAGAGGACGACTAACATTTTGCATCGTGCATATGGCATTGATAGTCAGGTAAAATTCAGCATGTTCATTAAATTTAATTTATTAAATTTTGATTTTGAAATGCATGATTAACTAATTTAGTTTTATTATTTTAATAAAATTGCAAGGTCACAGTGTTGAGACTGGATACACCAGTCCTCCACCTACTTATTTCTGCAGTACACCTATCAATGGGGTATGTAACTAGTAAACAATTATAAATTTATTACATGTTAATAGCATTGTTTTACGAATGGTATTTTAATACATGTGATTTTGGATGTTGAACAGGCTAATATTGGTGGGTTCAAGCAAACACCTACTAGTGCCAGTGGATTCACTCAAACGTACACAGAGGTAATAGAATAAAGAGAACTTAACTAATGAATTCTACTTAATAGATTTGTGTATTTTATATTCATATTGTTGGTTACGTTGCATTACACATCATTCAAACTCAAAGCATTAGTACTTCAAATTCCATAACTAATAACTAGATGTTGATAAATGACAAAATTTCAACTATACAATATAGTTGTTTAGAAAGTCAACATAAGCAACACGATGCAATTACTTCGCATGGAGGCATGTGCTTGCAAAGGTGCACCACCACGAAAAACTATGGATGCTTGGAAAAAATCTATGAAACCATAATAGTAAGCAATAGCATAGACAAGGCAGTTAGTGATGTAGAGCATCATATCAAAACACTCAATCATCAAGGTACATCTGATGCAGAGCATCCAACAAACACCATCAACATCATTTCTTCAAGGGATTTCAATCCCAAATAGAATCAGGAGAAGATCAAATATAATTTCATCATAAATCTACTTTTCATTCATCATTCCACTAATCAGTATTCCAATTGATTCATTCAAAGAAAAAACCATATTAAATAAAACTTTGACTTAATCAAGTAGATTCACATCATTTTCAACCACCATAAAAACAACCAATGTACTCACTATTATCAGTCCATTATCAACCAATGTACTCACCATATTTTGACTGCAACAATCTATTTATAGGTTACAAACTCCTGCTACGACAAAATCTTGATTATCATCTTGTGGTTAATCACCAATTTGCTCAAAGGGCTTCATAATAGTCACCCATCCAACCATCAAAGTCACCAAACCTGTCTTATACACCTTAAACAAATTTAGTAACATCAATCATATCATTAGTTTGATAGTAACCAAGCACTCAATCATATCACAAAAACTTTGAAAGGATACAAGTCAGAAATGTTGAAGATAGGAGAGATTGCCACCCCAGGAGGTAGCTCTATTTCATAAGCATTTTGGCCAAACTTGTAGACCACCTTGCAAGGTCCTATCTTCTTCATCATGAGTTTGGTATACTTTCCTTTTGGGAAGTCTCTCCTTCTTCAAGTGTGCCATCCTGCCAAGTCTCCAACCTTGAATTGGACATTCCTCTTCTTTAAATCGCCTTTCCTTATACTTCTCAACATTCTTTTGAAGGGTTCCTTCACTTGTTGATGAATATCCACTGATTGTAACGACAAATTCTCACCTTGAGCACTTCTCCTAGAAACTCCTTGTAGATCTCTTGGTTCATAGACCCTCTAGGGTCTGCATGGAACTACCTCAAAAAGGGCTTCTACCAATGCCCTATTCATGGAGTTATTATACCCAAATTGACCTAAGGTAAAATCAGATCCCAAGCTTGTCCATGCTCCTTGGTAGGCATCTTAAGAGTTTCCCAATGATCTATTCACCACTTCAGTTTTTCAATCCATTTTGTGGATGGTATGCTGAACTAAAGGACATATTTTTGCCTTGAGTTTCTTACAAGATTAGTCAAAAGTGACCAATGAATTTAAAGTCCCTTTGAAACTAATGCTTAAAGGCAATCCATGTATCCTAACAACCTCCTTAAAGAAGAGATCTGCTATATGAGATGCATCATTGGTGCATTTGCAAGGAAGAAAATGTGCCATCTTACTAAATCTATCAACTACCACAAAGATACTATCAAAACCTTTTTGGGTTCTAGGCAACCCCAAGACAAAGTCGATACTTACACACTCCGAAGGCCTATTGGGAATGGGCAGTGGTTGATAGAGTCCTGAATTTGATGAAGTTCCCTTTGCCCTTTGACATATTATGCAGCCTTCCACATACCTTCTCACATCCACCTGTAACTTTGGCCAATAGTAAAATCTCCTAACTTGTTCTAATGTCTTGTCAAGGCCAAAGTGACCTCCAAGACTCCCATTGTGTTTCTCCTTTATGATATTCTCCCTCATTGAGCATTTACGCACACACAATTGGCTTCCTTTGTAGAGAAAACCATTCTGCAATAAAAAGTCAGAGAATTCACCATGAAAAGAATTCAAATGTTGCTCACAAACATTGTATTCCTCCTTGAAATATGAATCTTCATGATACATATCTTTCAATGCTTCAACCCCCATGCTTTGGAGTTGGATCTCTTGCACTACAAGTGACCTTCTACTGAGAGCATCTCCCACCTTATTTTCTTGGCCCTTCTTATGCTTTATTGTGAAAGTATAGGCTTGCAAAGACTCTACCCACTTCCTGTGCCTATGACTAAGTTTTTCCTGTGCATTCAAAAGGCTCCAAGGCATGATTGTATAAGCAACAAATTATTTAGGTAACAAGTAGTGCCTCCACTTTTAGGGCTTGGACCATATACAATTAAATCATAGGAAGAATACTTCCTCTTTGCCTCATTCAACCTCTCATTGTAAAATGCAACTGGTTTTCCTTCTTGGCTCAAAATAGCCCCTATTGCTTGATTGCTAGCATCACACTCGATGGTAAAAACTTTATCAAAATCAGGGAGCACAATTATAGGCTGTTGTGCTACTCTCATTTTCAGATATTCAAACCCTTGATCAGCCTCATTGGTCCAAGAAAACTTACCTTTGTTACCTCCTTTGATGGTGTCCAAGATTGGTGCACAAATTTGGCTAAAGTTCTTGATGAACTTTCTATAAAAGCTTGCAAGTCCATGTAATCTTCTCGCATCTCCCATGGATTTTGGTGTTGGTCTTGAGTAAGAATAGCATGCACCTTTGAAGGATCCATCTTCAAACTACCCTTGGAGATGACAAAACCAAGGTAGACTAGTTCTTCCTTCATGAATTCACTCTTTTCCATGTTGATCAACAGCTTCTCCTCTTGTAACCTCATTAGTACCATGTCAAGGTGCTTCAAATGTTCTTCTTTAGACACCGCTAAACACAAGGATGCCATCTAAATAAAAGCGACAAACAAACTTTCCAATGAAAGGTCTCAATACTTACCTCATTCATAAGGCACATAAATGTACTAGGGGCATTTGATAACCCAAAGGGCATCACCAACCAATCATAGAGCCCTTCGTTAGTCTTAAAATTTTCTTCCATTCATCCTCCTCTCGATCCTTATCACGATGGTACGCTCTTTAGATCCAATCTTGTAAAAGTAAAGTGCTGTGATATACAATCCATGAGGTCCTCCATTATTGGCATCGGGAACCTATATTTGATTGCACGATCCTATTAATGGCTCTTGAATCAATGTAAAGCATCCAATTCCCATCCTTCCTTGGTGCTAGGATAGTAGGAACAACACATGGGCTCAAACTCTTCCTCACTAGCCCTTTATCTGTCAACTCTTGCACTTGTCTTGCAATCTCCTCATTTTGAGCAGGTGTCATCTTGTATGCAACCTTATTAGGCAATGCAACTCCTGGAATCAAATCAATATGGTGGCTTATATCCCTAATGGGAGGTAGGGAACTAGGTAATTCATTCACCGTTATGTCCTTGTACCTTTCCAACAACTCTTGGACTTCATTTGGTGCATCTTCCTTCTTCTTTTGTGGTAGAATCTGCTTCTTTTTGGCTTCATAATCAGAAGAATCCTCTTCCTCCTCCTTAGTTCAAGGTCTTCTTGAACTCCCCTTCTCACCACCATCAAAACAGGCCCTTCATGCTTTGCCTTGTCTTCTTCTATGAGAGGTGAAAGGTTGTAAGTCTTCCCATCCTTCAAAATGGAGTATGTTTTCTTCTCCCCATCATTCTTGGTCTTCCTATCGAAGTGCCAAGGCCTACCAGAAATATATAGCTTAATACTTGTACTCAAAAAAAAATTCATTAGATCTCATACATTATAAGTCATGACATGGATCTCACTATTGTAACATTTTTGTGATTGAATAATTTATTGTTTTATTTTCAGATGTTGGTTGTGGGAACACCTCCAAATGTTACAAGGGCAATGGATATCGGTGTTTCATCCACTATACAATCGTCCATGGCTCTGATAGAGGAGGTATGAGGAAAATTACTAAATTTCAATTTACATTTGTTGTTATAGATGTTAATTCTAGTGAAAAATCAAACCATTATTGATTTGTAGTTTAATTCCTATTTGGATGGTTTATATGGGGCTTGAGCACGCCTGAGCATTGGCATGCAAATATTTCCATCATGGAGAGTGATCATGAGATGGTAGTAAGTGATTATTTTGTTAAATATATCATTTCTTATAATGTAATTTTATATATTAATGTCTTTACTTCTTATTGTAACAGTTAAAACTTCACTAGGAACTAAACTGTAGGAGGAGTAGCAAGAGCACTCCTCGAGCACAGCAAAAATGAGTGACGAACTTATCGCCATCGGATCGCCAAACAAAGGGAAAGAATTTATTTCCAAAGCATGGAGAGAAATGTATTTTGATTCCAGAGCCCTTTGTTGTATTCCTAGACATGGCAATTTTGTGCATATCTTGTATTGGATATATTTGACGTTGTATGCCTTTATGGCATTAGTAAATAACCTATATGGCTATTTTGTAACTATATTTTATACTTATATCGACATATATTGATGTATGTGTACATGGCTATTTGGTTAATACAAATCTTTTTATGCGATGGTGTCCATATTTGCTCTTTTGACAATGTCAAAAGCATGAGTTTTTATCTGATTAGGCAAAATAATTTTAGATTAGCAATGCATGGAAGTTTCAAAAAGTATCCTTGATCTTACAAAAAGATATGTGTTTATACCATAGCAAAATCTTTTTAGGGGAAAAATTTGACAAAACCAAAAGTATGGATTTTTGAAAAATCAGGAAAAAAGTCTAGAAAAAATTGAAAAAAAATCAGATTTAAAAAAAAAGGTAAAAAAAAAGTAGAACAATTTCTAAGATAAAAACTTTTTTAAAAAAATTTAAAGGCATTTCCATAACATAGAGATATAGAGAGCAAATAAAATAAAGAGTTTAACTAATAAATTGTAAAAAATAGATTTTTGTAGTTTATATTCATATCGTTGATTACATTGCATTGCACATATTTCAAACTCAAAGCATTGCTTCACATTGCATAACTAATAACTAGATGCTGATAGATGACAAAATTTTAATTACAATAAATAATTTTTGCAAAGTCAACCTAAGCAGTTATGCAATTACTTCACATTGCATAACTAATAACTAGGAGCAACTCCCAATTGCATTTGCTTGTCATGGCATTCTATGAGACCACATTTCTTTGAGGAATTTTTCAAACAATTCCTTTGCCTTGTCCTTTATACTACCACATTTTTATACATGTCTACCAAAGGGTACGTTAAATATTCATTACCTTGTTGCCTTGCTATGGCTGAAAGCCTAAAATAAATTAACTTCCAGACAAGCTATGGATTAACCCGAAAAAATCATCAAAAGCATAATATTAAGCAATATCATAGACAAAGGCGGTGAACTCTTTGAAAAATGCCTCAAAGAAATGAGGTCTCATGGTGATGGAATGCCATGACAATGAAAATATTTTTGGTGTCATGGAATTCCATCACCATGAGACCTCATTTCTTTGAGGCATTTTTCAAAGAGTTCTTTGCCTTGTCACTGCTAACACATTTTTCATACATGTCTATCAAAGCATTTTATCAAACAGTTCATTGCCTTGCTGCTATGACTAAAATCCTAAAACAGGTTCTTTCAAACAAGCTATGGATTGTCATGGCATTCCATCACCATGACATCACATTTCTTTGAGGCATTTTTTCAAATAGTTCTCTGCCTTGTTTATGCCACCACATTTTTCATACATGTTTACCAAAGAATTTTATCAAACAGTTCACCTCCTTGCTGCTATGGCTAAAAGCCTAAAATAGGTGCTTCAAAATAAGCTATTGATGCTTGGAAAAAATATATCAAAGCATAATTTAATAAGCAATAGCATAGACAAGGCAACGAACTATTAGAATAAAAGCCTCAAAGAAATGTGGTCGAAATGGTGGTGGAATGCCATGACAATCCATAGCAATTTTCTTGTCATGGCATTCGTCATGGCATTCCATCACCATGAGACCACATTTCTTTGAGGCATTTTTTCAAACAGTTCTCTGCCTTGTCTATGCTACCACATTTTTCATACGTGTTTACCAAAGCATTTTATCAAACAGTTCACCTCCTTGCTCCTATGGCTAAAATCCTAAAATAGGTGCTTCCAAACAAGCTATGGATGCTTGGAAAAAATTATCAAAGCATAATTTAATAAGAAATAGCATAGACAAGGCAGGGAACTATTTGAATAAAAGCCTCAAATAAATGTGGTCTCAATGGTGGTGGAATTCCATGACAATCCATAGCAATTTGCTTGTCATGGCATTCGTCATGGCATTCCATCACCATGAGACCACATTTCTTTAAAGGCATTTTTCAAAACAATTCAATGCCTTGTCTATCGACCACATTTTCATACATGTTTACCAAAGCATTTTATCAAATAGTTCACCTCCCTTGCTGCTATGGCTAAAATCCTAAAATGGTACTTCCAAACAAGCTATGGATGCTTGGAAAAAATCTATCAAAGCATAATTTAATAACAATAGCATAGACAAGCCAGTGAACTGTTGAATAAAATCCTCAAAGTGGTCTCAATAGTGGAAATTCCATAAACAATCCATAACTTTGCTTGTCATGGCATTCCATCACCATGAGACCATATTTCTTTGAGGCATTTTTTTCAAACAGTTAGATTTGCCTTGTCTATGCTGCAAATTTTTTTTTTCCATCACGTGTTGCAAAGCATTTTATCAAGCAGTTCACCTCCTTGCTCTATGGCTAAAATCCTAAAATAGAGTGCTTCCAAACAAGCCTATGGATGCTTGGAAAAATCTATCAAAGCATAATTTAATAAGCCTTCTTAGCATAGACAAGGCATCAAAGCTGTTTGACTAAAGCTACTCAAATAAATGTGGTCTCAATGGTGGTGGAGATACCATGACTAATCCATAACAATTTTCTTGTCATGGAATTCATCATGCCATTCCATCACCATGAGACTACATTTCTTTGAGGCATTTTTTCAAACAGTTCACTGCCTTGTCTATGCTACCACATTTTTCATACATGTCTACCAATGCATTTTATCAAACAATTCACTGCCTTGCTGCTATTGCTAAAGCCTAAAAAAGTACTTCCAGACAAATATATGGATGCTTGGAAAAATCTATCAGAGATAATAGTAACCAACAAGCTGGTCCTCATAGTTTTTCCTTGGCATCCCGGTGTGATTTTATTCACATTTTTTTGTAGGTTATAAACACTTTTTTGCCAATTTATTGTTTTAAATGACATTCAAGTTTATGGTGATTTTGTTGTTTATATGATCATATGTGATATTCTAATCCTAATTCATGCTTCTAGGTTGCATAGATATATATTTTATTTTTACATATTTTTTGTACCAACAAACCCAAAACGAAGCTGAACCCCCTCAAATGTTTTGGCCAAACCAACATGTTTGGGTGAGAAAGAGGACCATGCCTAGCATGAATATGCCTATTCAAACGTGTTGGAACAGTCCATTTGGTCACACGAGTTGCAGAACGAAAGTTGCACCACTTTGCAACTTTCCACTACTTCCATTTGACACTTTTTCCATCAACTAAAATTTGGACACCACGGGAAAACCACTTTGAGATAACGAAAACTAAGAGAGGTTATTGTAGAGGGTCCCAATGAAATCCCATGGGATCAGACGAGAATTTTCTAAGCATCACAGTGTCCGAGTAACCTCATGCTGAAGTTTGTAGCGATTTTTCCCTATGGACCCTTAAGGGATCGATCCGGTTGAACATAGCTCAGAGTGATTCCATGTGTTTGGGTGCAAAATAGGACCATTCCTAGTGTAAAAATTCCTATTCAGATGCATTGGAATAGTTCGTTTGGTCACACGAGTTGCAAAACAAAAGTTGCACCACTTTGTAACTTTCCACTATTTTCATTTGACACTTTTTTCATCAACTGAAACTTCGACACCACAGGAAAAAAACTCTGAGATAATGTAAACCAAGAGAATTTATTGTAGAGGGGCCCAACGCGATCCCATAGGATTAGACGAGAAGTTTCTAATCATCACGGTGTCCTGGTAACCTCATGCTGAAGTTTGCAGCCATTTTTCCCTTTGGACCCTTAAGGGATCAATCTGGTTGAACGTAGTTCGGAGCGATTCCACGTGTTTGCGTGTGAAAGAGGACCATGCCTAGCATAAACATGCCTATTCGAACACGTTGGAACAATCTGTTTGGTCACACGAGTTGCAGAATGAAAGTTGCACCACTTGGCAACTTTTCACTGCTTCCATTTGACACTTTTTCCATCAACTAAAAACTAGAGACTAC
>VDFB02051157.1:0-19518 GCA_007258455.2 Sequoia sempervirens
TATAGAGCAACATAGCATAATGAACAAGGATAAATAGACAAATGAGAAGATTCCACAAGGGCTTGACTTATCCTCCTTCTGAAAAATATTCTTCATCAAAAGCCCCAATACTCATGAGAAAAAAATAAGTTGATGAGCTTAATGAGATGAAGAAGAAGTCTTAGATTTTTGATAGATGGATTGAGAATTTCATTGTGGATATGGAAGAATTCTTACTATCGGGATATTTACAATATGAGAAGGCTTGGTCTCTAGAAGAGAAACTATAAAAGTATACAAATAGTCTAAGAGATGAGGAAAACAATTTCCTAGTAGATTTGAAGTAACTATAGGAATTGAAGAAGGTTAGTGCAAAAGAGTGGAACCAAGCTATAATTTGGGTGACAAAGATATCAATTTTATGAGTAAATGTATTAATATTATATATTTTGGAATGGAAATTATTGCAAAACATAGACTAGGTCTTATTAAACTACATAAAGAATTATATGAATATTATTCTTGTTTCAAGAGTTTCATTGTCATCATCATTATCCTAGATATCCTATTTCCTAGCACTCAGAGGTTAGATACTCTTTAGGCCATTAGAGATTCATGGAAGGAAAAGTTGGAAAAGGAGATCTATTTAGAAAATGGTTCAAGGAGGAGACCATTTTGGAAAAATTAATGCATATCAAGGCTAGTGTGAAATGGTTTAAGAATGATATACAACAGATGGACCCTGGTGTATAGCTCTAACCTCAATTGATTTTGAGAAAAAAAATGGAATGGGTAGATGGCCTCAATATGAAGATAATTTCTTAGGTGTTAGCCAATTTTTAGGAATATAAGTAGCAAAAAGTGGGATAAATTTTTAATATTTTGAAAAAGGGATATGTTTCTTTGACTAGTCAAACAAAGTAGATACTATTCTGGTGACTTAACAGGGGGCATAGTCATGGAATTGAATTTTATTAGTTATTAGAATGGTGAACTAGTGTCTATTTTCTGAAGAGTCAATTTTATGCCATATAACTACAACTCAGTTTTGGAGCTTCCTCAATTTGTTGATTTGCATCCTAAGTGCATTGCATGTGCTACATGTCCCTCTTTTTGAAGATAATATTATTCTTTAGGTCTATATATTTTAAAATCCCTCTCATTTTTAGCATTCAAAAGTTGAAGATTAAAATTGTGGTCCAATAAAATAGGATTTTTCTAAAATTTTCTATTTTTTTTGCATTTTTTGCATTAGTTTTCAAGAAGAGTTAGTTCAAAGAATATTGGATCTATAGACTAGAGAAGTTTTATTGGATATGTCAAATCCATTGCATAAATAAATTTAATATTAATCAACTAGATTCGACATCTTTTGAGTATGCTCTCGAATGAAGAGTATTTATCTTATTATCTATGATTTATAATTCTTCAAAGGATTAAATTAATTTTTTTTAGGTGTTAATATAATGAATGGAATGAAACATGCCTTTAAATCTACCACTATGAGTAAATATAACTATGTGTGATTATGAGTTTATTTATTTTATAGCTTTTGAAATGTTTCTCTGAAGGATATTGAATCTAGTTAAATTGATTAATATGCATTTTTATCTTGCATGCCTTTTTTTATCTTTTTATCTTTATTTGAATAGTTAGATAAATTTAAGTAGTAAAATACATTAGTTTGTACTAGAATACCAGTAGGCCCCTTGAATATTATAGCCATATAGACCACTTTGTAGGATAGAATAGTGGTGACCCAACTTCCAAGAACTTAGAAGGTAATAAATCCCAAGGTTGGTTACTATTAGAAAAATGTGTCTCAACCTTGCAATTACATAAGTTTTACCTTTGATAGGTAAAGAATAGGGGGGCATGAGGGGGTTACCCCCTACGAGGGGATCATCCCCTTGATGGAGGGTCTAGGGGTTGGACAGCCTGATGATGGCTTAGGGGTAGTTCCCTTAGAAAGATAAATTTTATGTATATTATATTATTGTTTAAATCTTGGCCACTCATCATTAGGTCTCAGATTTTATGGTAGATATTTTGTTGGCTTGACCTACCCTTTAAGGAAACCCTATTTTTATGAGGGTGTTATAATATGGTTGTATATTGTGATGTATTTTGAGAGTTTGATAGTGGTCATGCTACTTATGGATCTCTAGTTGGTGATATACTGATTAGAATATTTCTCTACAAGTATATTGTAATCTTCATGATTTCTAGATAATATATTAGGCAACTTCTAGAGTGTGGGGTTTTTCTCCCAAAAGGGTTTTCCCAATGTAAATCATCGTGTTGTGGTATGCATGATAATTTTATTTGTTTTTGTTTAAGTTTGTGTAATTGTTGAAAAGATATGTAAGTTTTTGTATTGTACCCTCCTCTCAAGATTAGTGTAGGAAGTTGTTTTGATACCTTAACTTATGTTGATGTAGATGTTAGTCACACACCAATAGATAGATAAAATTCTTATAGACACATTGTGGGAACCTATCTTTCTTGAAAGATTGGACTAGGAGGACCTAAATATTAGGCTAGCTCGGCTTAATCCCAAGGCTCATTTATGTCAGGTCTTGATTGCACCAGGTTTTCTCGGGGTTCATTTCAATGTTGTTACATATGAGGGGTAAACAGTCTTTACATTTCTGGATGGTATCATAAAGATATGAAATAATCTCAATTTGATCATTCAACAACTTCATGAAATCAACCAATTTATAACAATATTTCATGAAATTCAAATAACTTGCATTTATCCAAGTATATTTATCTTTTAGAATTCAACAATATCATGGAATCAAAATACATTCATTATTTTTTTGGAACATTTTCTGAAATTTAAACATATATTCTAAAACAAAGCATAAAAAATTATTAAAAAAGTAAAATTTCTCCTAGGTATTATCCATGCATGCCTCAATAAATAACCAAACTAGAGAAAGCCATTCCATACATCACCAAATTGCTTCATAGCTAGGAACAAAATGATGCAAAATTTTAAAGAAAAGGGAATTATTTTCCACTGGATAGTGTTAGTATACACCCTTAAATGACACATCACACAGTCTTGTCTGATAGGAACAAATAATCAGCTACATAATATTTCATATTAGGAAATAGCTTTCAAATTGGCTCTAATATTGATTAACTTCTAATGAAACATACAAGTTTTAAATCTAGAATGGAATAGAAAATAGGAAAAAGAATAAAACATGAAAAAAAATTGGTTCTCCGACATCCACAAATTTTGAACTTAAAATAAAAATAAAGTAGTAAATAGCCTTTTATAGAAACAAGGCCTTAAATATTTTAAACTTAGTCCATCAAAGAGTATCATGAAAAAAAAAAAATGTAGTAGGTGGTAAATAATAGTTGTCATCAAAAAATTCTAGGCAAAGTCAAGACTTTGACTTCTTCGTCAACAACAATCCTCGACTTTGGGTTTTAGTTCACAAATACTTTACATAAAACTAGATTATCGGTACTCTTCAAAAGCTCTAGGACTAGCCAACTTCACCGAGACTAGGAACAAACCTACCAAATTTACTTTGAAACCATATCGATGCACAAAACCTATGGCATCTAGTATTCAGCTATCTATTCTTCTTTATTGAACTCCAGGTCTGAAGACTCATTTTCACCTTTCCCCTACTGATACTCTCAGAAAGTAACCAACACTTGATGTATACACTCCTTTCAAAATCCTTGAATCACTTTCCAATTGTACTTAAGCCTAGCATAATCCTCTAATATTTGAATGATGTTTTCATTCCTTTGCATCATTTTTGCTTCATATTTAACCATAACATTCTTGTACTTTATAATTTCAACTATAACCTCTTGACTTAATGAACAAACAGGGTCCTTATTCACTCTTTCAATCCATTCCTTGAAATCTTTTACCTCTTATCACCCTGCCCTAAATTACAAAGATCACAACTTTGTTGTGCTAACATTTCAATAAAGCTTTCATCTCTACCAATTAGCTTGTTACATCTTTTAGTGACCTTTTCAAATCCTTCTACACATTGTAGCAAAGTTTCACTTTCCCAATTCACTTGTTTTCTCCACTTCTCAAATGTCAAAACCTTGTGTTTTGTGGTTATCTTTTCATTCACTAACTCTCAAAAATTTTCCTAAATAATATCTTTTAGCTTTCACCTTTATGCATTAGTTTGTTCTTGGAAAAATTAACATTCTCCTTCCATTCTTTGTTTTGTTTTGCCTCTACAATATTTCTTTGTTAATGATGATCTGCATGTTTAGGAACTTCTCCTCTTTCACTATCAAGGAACTTCTCCTCTTTCACTATCAACATTTCCTATTACACCTCTAGGAACTTGAACACATTCTATCTTCATTGGAAAGGATTTTGGATTATCTTGATTTATCACTATCTCTTCCTTTTTGAGACTTATATTCTCCTATCTTGTCATGTTTTCAACACCATTCCTCAGGGAATCACTTTCCTACTATCTCGAAACATCAAGATTCTCCTCATTTCTTATTTCACTACCCAAGGTTTGTGAGGGATCAACATTTTTACTCTCAACCCTACCTTCTCTTGATTTATTAGAAGCTTTCAATTTCTCAACATCATCTTGACTTCTTCCTTGTCGAAGTTGATCATCAACTTTATCTTCATTACCATTATTCTCAATGAGGTTCTGACCTGCAGTATCTGTTGTTCCCTTTTCATCAATTTTCTTAGGGTTTCCCACCTCTGGGGTGAGTGATACTCTTGTAAAATCTTCTTCTTTATCTAAAGGATTTGACCCTATATCTAGCACTTCTTCCACTACTGGTTGTACCATGGTATTTTCCTTAGATCATTTTTCTTCAAATTATTTCATCATGACAGTTAGCTTCTCCCACTATTCTCTAACTTCTTCATTTATTTCAGGAGTTTCCTCTTGAATTACAAGAGTCCTTCCCAGTGTTTGTCTCATTGCTACCATATTAACTAAAGGTGGAGAGTTAAATGTGTCTACAACCTTTTGGGAGGAAAAGCTTGTCTTAGAACAATTGTGTTTCTTCATTATTGCATCTTCATTAGTCATAGGATGAAATTTTGGCTTTACTATGGAAGAAAATTATGCCTTAGGCTTTACTGTTACATTGGCCTAACATGCCATAGTCTCTTTACACTGGCTAGCTCGTGTTACTAGAATTATCCATCTTCAAGCATCAAGAATTCTCTCCTCAACATGTCTAACTACCTCTACTTTTCCATATTTTCTTTTCTTTTTAGTAGTCTCATCATACCCTAGTTCATCTTCTAATCATTTCTTCTTCTTCACATTAGGTGGGTATGTGAGCTTTACACTAGCTTCTCTTAATGCTTTACTATAACCACAAATCCAATGCTGAGTGTATGCCAACACTTTCTCAAAAATATCTTTAATGGTTACTATTTCCTTCTTTGTATAATCTAGGTTTGGGATATGTTCATCATAAATCTTTTCTATATCATAAATTGGATTCAATACCTCTTTGTCATCCTTATCCAACTATTTTTGAATATCACTGAGTTCCAAAATCATTTCTACTTGCAATGGAAACCTTTGGTATGATTGCTTCCTTACCTGATGTTCATCATCACAATTATGCCAAAAATATTCTAAATTATAAACATGAGCATACTCACTACCTATTTACTTGGAAATTTTTTCCTTTGGATCATAATTCTTTTTCCATTTAATGTAAAGAACTCCAACTTATAAATCTTTAGTTCTTCCTCACACATATTAGCACTTTTAATTGCAACACATTTGTAATTCCTAATTATGATGGGGAATTTGATAGAACATTTTTTGCATTCTTGCAAGAAAAGGGCATGAGAGGTTGCATCTGTCTCACCAATTCTAATAACAACATTTGTTTTTTGGATACCTAGGTAGCATGAAAGGGTATCCTTTGAATCCTTCCACCCTGATGTAGGTGAAAGTAGGAAATTGAATGTACCAACCCCCAACCAACTAAATGACACTTTGTGCTTCCAGGGACAACCTTTTGGCTTTGTCACCTTCCATTATTCTTACCAAATTCATAGAAAACACATCATTAACCCTTTGATAATTCTCCCAGTATCAATGAATAGTGATCTAAGGTACATGAGCATATATCAAATTATTTCTTGGTTCTCTACCCAGGGTACCAACTTTGTTCAATCCTTGAATATTTTCCCTCAAGGCTCAAGAATAAACAATATAAGAAGACATATAAAACCATAGGGTGTCGAATAATTTTATTAAATTTTCAAGCACCTTTTTGTTGATGAAACTTCGACAATGAATTTGCATAGGGCCTTCCATTATTTTCACTATAAGCCTAAACATCGACGGTTCAAATTTGTTGGCATCTTTGAGTCTAGCTATCCTACTTAATAGGATTACGATGTCTTGGACATGCCAAATAAACATTAATCTTAGGATTTGTCTCATTTTCTTGGTAATACCCTCCTAGCACCATGTTGCATTCATAAATCTTCTATTTTGTTCTTCTGCACTTAGGTATGTCATGTCCAGAACCTTCATATCCCATGGATTTATTTGGATAAATGTGAGGAGACCAAATGTGTATACAATTCCTTTCATAGAGGAGTCTACATAGAATCTCTTTTACAGTTCTCAATGACCGTCTTGTTTGGGTAATATGAATTCATACATTCCATTACCAGTTCAATGGCTTCCATTGTTGGTAGAAACCCTCCTTCCAAATGCAGTCCACTTGCAATAATGTTTTTTATGCACTAAGAGGAATTCTCTTGTCAAATCCATGTGAAAAATTCAATGTCAGTAAATCATCCTGGATGAGTGTTTGTAATTATCCTGTTGATTGATACAAACTACAAAATAGAGTACTCAAATTCCTCATCTGGCCTCCTTCTAGAAGTGCTCATATTTTCCTAGGTTTCCTACATTATTAGTAGATATATTCCTTCTATGTGAGTTAGGGTTAAATATAACCATTCATTTTCAATAATTCATAAAACTTTCAATCTACAATTAGGTTAAATTTATTTCAAAATAATCAAGATTTCAATTACCAAACTAGGGGAACGCCATTTAACCTGAGACATGCATGCATAGAAAAATTAAGGAAATTTCTTTTATTTGAAGAACACCTAGTTTTTCTAATGATATGATTTTCTTTCTAAATGTGACCTCAAAACCCTTGGTAGCTATGTTCTTTAGCTTCTCGAGGCTTACCTTTCTTTATGCACCATAATCTTTATTTTAATTCCATAATGTTCTTATAGGAGAGTAGTATTGCTCAAGGTAGAGTGTTACGAAAGCAACTACATGCTTGAGGTGGTGCCAAGTAGGTGTATTTCTTGCCGCCTTCATTAATTTCCTTTTACGATACATCAATTTCCCTAAATAAAGGTGCAAACATGGTGGATTAGGTTTCAAATCATGAACTCCTTAGTTTCTATGTAGGGCCTACCATTAAAGAAGAAGATGACACAAAATTATAATGTTCCACACTTAAATTTCACTTCAATTCTTACGAGGCAAAGGCTTTATAAGCAATTCCACCTTTTGGATACTTAACAATTTACAATCTAAAGAGGTTTGAATCATCCAACACCATACCTTGAAAAGATTATTGTGAGCTGGGACTTTTACCCATTGGGTTCATGAGAACCAGATGCAAAGGGAGACCTAGGACTAGGTTCAAGCGGGACCAAATTTATTAGAAACGTATTTGCAATAAAACCTCCAATTTTTGGCTTCTAGTTTTAAAGAAAAGAAAAAGCCACTACCACGCTAACCAGTAAAGAAAATGGGAATGCACACATTGGGATAATTTATTCAAGTGAGGACCCACCGTGCATGACTTACCAACTAGGAAAAAAGGTGAAACTTGCCAAATATACAACATCCTTAGCTCAATAACATCAACTCCCAAGACCCGGGGGTATAGTAAATTGATAAGACTAGGAAATTTTTTTTGCAACATTCAAAGTCAGGTAAAGGAAAGAACTTAGGCATGAACATGAAAGTTGAATCAAAAATTCCCATTTTACCATTTCTTCCAAAAGTAGCACACCAAAGCAAGCAAAAGGAAAGGAAGGGAAAGAAAAGTAGCAGAAAAAAGGGGATCCACATTTTTCCAAAGAGAAAAATGGGGCGTGTTGTGAGACCACACAACAACTTCCTTATAGTTACCTTTTTTTAGGAGAGGTTATAGATTATATTTTTTCTTATGTTGCATGCATTAATTTGGCCATCAATTGTGTCCTTATCATATGGAATGAGACAACTTGACCTATAAGTATCTCAATCTAATAATAAGAAAACACTCCCAAGTTTAGCTTAAGTGTACAAAATGTGCCCAATATTTTACACAATTAATACCTGGCTAGGGTGACACTCATTTACCTGGGCCAGCTTGGTGACCACCAAAAAATTCTCAGTGATTTATAATACCAACACACTGAAGAGCAGGCCCATCAACACATATGAGATGTATATTAACAAATGAAATTATTTTGGATTAAAATGAGGGAAAGGTCCCTAATCCCATAATTTCAAATAAAAAAAGACAAAAAGAAGAAACATCAAGAGGGCACATAGGCCCAACAAATAAAAATTATAAGGATTCAAAGAAAAGAATAGAAAACAAGAAACCTTAGCTGGAAAGCTAATAGGTTAAACTTTAGTAAGCAAGGATGACACCCAAAGATACTTTGAGTACACATTTTTGGCATCTCCTCATCATTTTTGTTGTTCTTGTTGTATTCCCCATCAAGTTTAGTCTTTTTTTTTCAATTTGATGATTTTAGAGTGACTAGAAAGTATCCCCATAACAACCTGGTTGATAATTCAATTAGTGAACATTATGACTTTTAAAATGACACTTTCCATTCATTTGATCATTTCATTGTTGCTACTAGTTTCAAACTTCTTTTCTATCTCCTACACCTTGGCTTTGAGATCCTTATTATCAATATTATGCTTTTCTTTGGTGACCTAGACCTTGTTAGGTGAAGGTCCCTTATCCTCATCTTTCCAAGATTTCCAGATGCTCGAGGGAGGGGAATTGAAATTTCAATTTTCAACACCTTTGTATCCTCAACCTCTTCCTCCTTGTACTCCTCATCTAGCTCTTCCTTATTATCATATTTTTCCTATTCCTCTACTTCTTAATCATCTTCAGTATCCACCTTAAACCTATTCTTAGATTTTTCCTCCTCCTAACCATTATCTAGTTCTGAAAGAAACTGCTCGTCATCATTCTCTTCTTCTTTAGACTCCCCCAAAATATTTTTTCCTTTAGTTATGTTAGAACTATTTTCTTTCAACACTTGGGTCATTTTAGTAGATATATGGTCATCTAACCCTTTGGTGTCATATTGAGCATCCCACAAATTATCCTTCTCCCCACCATCAACATCAGAGATATCAATTATTTCTCCATCAATAAGGAGGGGAATGTAGCCTTTAGGATTTTTCTTGTATTCTTCCTGCTTTTCCAGATGCACAAGAAATTCCACAACCTTAATTGTCCTATGAGGGGAAACCACGAACGACTCATGAGAGGGATGTTAGCCTCCACAAAGGCATTTCCCTTTTTCCATAGTCCCACTTTGTCCACAAAGCTAGGACTAGGGTTAGATTTGTTCAAAGAAACATAAGAGGCCTTGGAGGCTTTATTTTTCTGAACTACATAAAAGTTTGAAGCTATATTTTATTATTCATGCAAACTCTTTAAATTTATATATAATTTTAGTTAAAAATTTTGCATGACAAGAAAAATATAGCTTCAATACCAAAAAATTCTAAATTCTAATTTGTTAAGAAATAAAATTGTTAATAACATATTAAGCAATACTCATTGCAATAGTATTTCCTAAGAGAAAGTACTAATAAGTGTATATCTCTATATCTTGTTTAGATAAATTTATTTTATATATGTATACTAAAAATTGAGATAATACATATTATCCTTATTATCTCTAATAAAATATTATTAAAATATGATTTTAGATAGATGTATTTAAAATATCTATACAAATAATTATAGAAAGACATATTATTGTTTTTCTCAATAATAAAATTCTATTATCATTTATCATAGTTCTTATTAACAATATATTTAAAAATTATTATGTTTCCCTTTTGAACTTTTATATTCAAAATTTTATCTAATTACATCAAATTTATAAATAACAAAATGAGGTTTGAAAGTTTATGTACATAAAATCAAAAAGCAAGGATAAGATACTTATAATGTTACTATTATCTTATTATGACATAATGTGGTTTATATGTTTGTGTACATCAAATCAACAATCGAGGATTAAGATAACATACATTAATAATATTATTTTAAAAATATATAATCCACCATATAATTAATATATTAGAGTAATAATATAATAAATATTTGATTAACACAATAATATTTTTAAACATTATTTCAATTAATAAAAATTGCCATTTTTTTGGTCAAGCACATAAATATTAGTCTCTATGTTAACCTCATGTCCCCATGCGGCTGCTTAACTCCATTTTCTTGCTTATATTTAAGCAGGAGTGTTCCCATGCATAAATTTTATTGTTGGAATAAGTTGTGGAAAAAAAGGGGCTAAGCAGAAACTGCATATTGCTAAAAATCCATGTGGCTCTACAAAAAAATTTCCCTCTTTTTTAAGATTTGCTTTTGTTTTTTCTTTTTTTTCTTTTTTTTTTGTACAAATTATTATTAATACTGTTAATACAAATTTATGCTGGCTGCTAAAAAATAAGCAGAAAAATTAAGCATTCACCAGGCTGTCAGCTCCAGAAATAACTCATAAATAAAAATAAGCAGAAAAATTAAGCATTCACCAGGCTGTCAGCCACAAATAACTCCTAAATAAATTGAGCAGTGGATGCTAACCAAAATAGGCTAAGCAGCCGCATGGAGACATGAGGTAAGAATAATGATCTCCACCAGGGCTTAAATTTGATGGCCGTATGACCGTATTTAGAGATTTTTGTCGTAAAATACAATCAAAATTTTAAGAAAATTGTATCAGATGAAAGGAGAGATTTTGGATAGACTGTTAAAATTTATATAGAATTATAATGATATATATATTTGATTTATATATAATTTTACTTACACTAAGGTATATCATAATGTTTTAAGGGCACCTTTGAATAGATAACCGTCATTAAAAAATTTGTTGACAGGCAAGGTCGACCGTCAAATTTAAGCCCTGATCTCCACTCAGACCAAAAGGTGTAAGAACTTGGAGTTTTACATGTTATGCCAGCATATGCGGAATTTGTTGCCCGTTTAGCTTACTATTAGGACATCACCATAATTTTATATCATCAAGTTCGAACAAAGATAGTACGGAAGAGTTAAAGTGATGACAAGTGAAGTGATCAGAACTTAGATGGTGGTTATCGTCCCCGTTTTAGCATATACTGTGCCCCACATGATTCATTCTTTAACCTTATATTGGATTACATATGGATAAGATTGTTGTTTGTGTCAGGTATTAGATTAAAATATGGGAGACGGCACAGATAGCAGCATCGGTTCTCCATCTGCTACAGATCTCAACAAGTACCGAGCGAGTGCAGAGATAAGAGAGATAAGAGAACAAGACAGGCTGCTGCCCATGGCAAATGTGGGTACCATCATGCGCAAGATCCTCCCCCCCAGGGCCTTGGTCTCTAAGGAGGCCAAGGCGACCATGCAAGAATGTGTTTCAGAGTTTGTCAGTTTTGTCACTGCAGAGGCTTCTCAGCAGTGTCGAGAGGAGAAAAGGACGACACTCACTGGTGAAGATCTGATATGGGCGATGGCTTCTCTTGGCTTGGAAGATTATGCAGAGGCTCTAGAAAGTTATCTCCACAAGTACAGAGAAACTAAAGCCGAGATGGTCAGAAAACCTGGATTCTCAGATCACTCCTCCACTGATAACAACCGGAGGGATGGAAGAGAGGACCCACATGAGTACCATTTTCATGTCTGTGGGCAGCCAGTGGAGAGATCAAGTAGCCACAACTAGCAATAGTCTACTGTCAAAGGGAGGAAGTTCAGGTGGTTATGGCCGTTGCCAAGGACCATCATGACATATTATCTGTTCAGTTTCATCAGTGTCCTCAGTCTCATGGTAAGTGTCTGTTATGCCAAATATGGGTTGTGACCTTTTCCCTTTGTAGTTGGTTTCAATGTAGGCCATAGAAATAGGGTATGTTGGAGGATATATTTAATATTAGTCTGTGATAGAAAAGCCCTTTGTTTTTTGGTATGTGAAAAATAAAAAGTTGTCTCCATATCTGCTAATGCATAGTCGTACTTTAAACATTTGATCTCAATTTATGTACATTTTGCATACTTCGGATTTTGAATAATGTTGTTTTATACATTTTTAACAATGTTTTGAATGGAGGTCGTACACAAAAGACTGGTAACGTACCATAAAGAACGTTTACTTTGACTCTCAATGAAAGGGGAGCCTCATGTACAGCCTTATCCTTTTTATATATTGTTTGATAGCTTGTTTTTTCAATATTGGTGAGAAAGAAAATAAGGTTCTTGAGGCTCATTATGTGAATAATTATAATTAAGCATAAATTTATTTAAGGATATAATATGGAAGTATAGATGGAGTGGGAATAATATAATTCAAATTAGATAATATTAGATATTAAGAACATGTCATCTATACTAATTAATGGAGAGAGAAGGCTTTAATTTCATGATTCAAGGTTATATAAGTTGGTGAATTTATAGTGGAATTGATGTGTCTTGGAATCTAGGAGGATAGCAATCATGTGCATGGATGAGAATCAGAATATTCTTTCTTGTTTTGTGTTTTGTCACCTTCATGGTTCTTGTTATAGTTTAGGGGTATAAACTTGTTTGTTTCTCTAAGATCAACTTGTGATCTCTATATTATGCACTATGAATTCTTTAAAACATAGACTTGTAGAGAATGATATTGTTTGTTGCATGCTCTAGGATAATTTTTTATGTTTGTAATATACAAATATCTTCATAGACAACAAGCTTCAAGCATACACATGAATTTGAGAATGATTTCTAGTTGATATGCATGCGCTAGGATAAGTGTCATCAAATAATCTAGATTTCTTGCTTGATTCAAAATTTCACTACAAAATGCAAATGATTGTTCTTGTGTGATCAACTAATGCAAATCAATAGGAAATTACTAGAATTTAATCTAATCAATGTCTTTTATTACATGATCATAATACCAAATTTTGAAGATTTTTGTGAAGTTAGTGTGGGGCCAAAGTGCAAGGTGGTTCAATTAGCTAGATGTTTGGTTTAATTTTTACATTAAAGTGGATCATGATCATGGCTATTAGGATGATCTCTCAGCCAAGTTGGATATGTGTTTACCAATATTAGATTATAAATAATCATTGGATTAATGATAAGAATCAAATAAAAAGGTTAATTGGATTGGGATTTGTGTATACATAAGCATAGGGCTAGGTGCTAGCAAGACTAGGTATGTTCACCTATATATGTACAAATATACATAAATTTGTAGCTACATAAATCTCTTAATATGTTGTCCAAAATTTGGCACAAAACTAAATGGGATATGTATCCCTAAGTGTGTAGCATTCTCAAACATTCATAAAGTGAATGCAAGATTTAGATGAACCTATTTCAATAAAGAAAAAATATTCCATTGGCATGTTTTTTTTTTTCTCACATATATTCTCTTGTAAATCTCTAAAATAAAAGTTATAAGAGATTCAATGTGTAAATTCTAAATTCCCAAATAGATGAAAGGTAAAAGTAAGAATATAATAAATCATATATGCCTCCTTTACTTGATTGTCTCCATAGGTTAAAATTGATTGAATGAATATCTTATTACATATATTAGTACTAAATAAGAGCTTATAAAAGTAGAATAGCAATATAACACACTTTAAGATAAACATAATTATGAGATAAGTTAATGATGAGAACTTGATAATCATATAAGTACACATAATCACCCAAGCATTAAAATAAAACAATCATAACAGGAATAGTACATGACGAGAAGCATAGCCATGAACTAGATATAAAATAAAAGATAATATATATGCCCCTATCAAATATTTAATGTCCCTATCTAATCTATAAACACTCAAAGAGTAGAAGCCTCTTCTCCTTATTAAAATAGGAACCTACATAAATTATTCTCCTTGTGAGAGTGGGGGACCTTTACATCTTACTATTGAGGAAAGTGTTGTTTGGACCTTGAACTATACTATTTTATTAGGTAGCTTCTTTTGTATTGAGGTGGAATTACTAAAAGTATTAGAAACATGTTCATTGTATGTTGTCCCTTTGGTTATGTTAGTTTATCTCACATTCTTGGTAGCTAATAGTTCCATTTTATATGTAATTAGTTTAAATATAATGCTTTGATAGTTCAATAAGTATTTATAAATTATATTGTATTGAGCATTAAACTCTAGGTGGTTTCCCCCTCGAAGATTTTACTTTAATTTATGAAATCTAGATGAGATTTAAAGTACACAGATTTACAAACTTAAATCTCTCCTTGCGAAGGCCAACATGCCAACTTGGATTGTATTAAAAAATAGCCCACTCCTAAAAATAAGTACATCTAATAAAGTGAAAATTACACACCATTGATACACTCAATAATTCTTTGTAATTATGTAATTTATAGTTTGCTCTTGTGATGAAATATAATTTTCAACATCAAATAAACAATTCCTTTGATTCATTTATAATCAAACAGATCATATTTATGGATTCTAGGAATGATTTTTTAACATTAATTTTTTGTTTGATTATAATTGAATGCTAATAAATTCTCCTAGTTGAGAACATGTGGTTTTGATAGCTACATAGAATTGGATAACTTTTATGCCTCTATTACATTTCTCTTTAGATAGATCTAGCTCTAATACTCCATTATGATAAATTATAGATTAAATTAGTTGGGAGAAAATAATGTTGTAGCCTCAAACAAATGTTTATCATGCACCTTACCTGATATGGTATCTTGTGCTACAACATATTTATGCACTCTAGGAAAAGTGGCACTTGTAATAAGCCAAAATATTCTAATGTTTGAATCCCTCACACATATCAACAAAAATATTCATATCCATTGAGTTCATTCGATCCCACTTTTGGAAGGTTAAATTATAGGTGTTTAACATGCAAAAGTAGTTCAAATTGTATTAAAAATCTTGATGGTTTGGGAAAGTGTATGAAAATATTTGGTCCAAGCATGCTTGGGCAGAAGGTGGTGATAACTCATAGTTCATGATACACTAACTTATTACTTCTTAGTGTCTAAATTGATAAGGTATCTTTCTCTCATGCATAAAGTATTTGAAAAACTCAACATGGTGAATTATAAATTTAATAGATCATCATGACCAAGATTATCATATAGTGGAATCTAATAAATTCTCTAGCTTTTAAAATCCTTCATGTTGAGGATCCCTTTAGAATAATTTGTTTCAATTATGAGCAAGTTTCGTTGTGTTGTCATTGATGTCAATATAGTACATGATGTTGCAGATTGTGCATGTATAGTTGAGATGCTAATGAGATGTTGTGAGTACATGGAGCTATCATTATGGTGTTGCAAGTGTGCTAATATGATGAGTTGCTAAGTGTTGAAGTGAAGATAAAGTTGTGTATGTTCAGAATGTGCTCCAATTTGTGCTCCACATTTCTTCTGTCTTGATCCTATACTTGTGTAGATATGAGGTGTTGTTTATGAGAATCTATTTGCGATATCTCTTGGTCTGTAGCTTCTGGTTTGATGGAGAGTGAAAGATGTATTCACCGGTATGTGAAATGGTTTGACAGAGCTATTTGTTTGTGGACTGAGAGAAATGTTTTTGTTTACAGTCCTCCACTAGTTTGTTTAAGGTCTTGTGGGTCTAGAATATTTCTTGTAATGGTGTACTCTACATTTTTGCAAAGATGTTCATGATCTGGTGCTCTAGAAGTTGAGTTTTAGTATTACTATGTGAATTTGTATAGTTCAATTGGTGAGAAGTGTTCTAAAGTTTGAAGGTTGTTGCAGCTGATGCGAATGAGTCTGAAGGAATTTATGATGTGTTACAATGATTGGTGAAACATGTTGTGTGGTCCACATGATATCTTCTTGATGTGGACATGCATACTTCAAAGTTCATTTGTATTTTCATCAAGTTTGGCCGACCTGGTGTTTGTACACTTCATATGAAGAATTGAGAAGTAATTAAGGAAGCATGTGATCAATCCAAGATGATGTTTTGGGTCTTGGTTAAGTGTTGGTTTGGTCTTCTCTCATTCCTTTCCACCATAGGAATGTTGATTTGTCGGCCTAATTTGAATTTATGAAATGAAGCATGTGTAGCCAACCTTGGAGAAAGTTTATGGTATAAATACATGTCGATATGTAACAAATTAATCAATTTAATAAAACCACAAGTTTGAGAAGTAGAGTTGTGTGAAAGTAAATTGAGGTAGCAGTACTTTAATGCATTCGATTCTTGGAAGCAATGCGCTGATGGTGTCTACAATCCTTATGATCAAGTTGTGGATGTGTGTAACTTGTTGTGGTGGATCTTTTGTAATCTTTCCTTTTTGTAGGTAGTGAGCCTCTTTCTAGACAGTGAGTCATTTATAGGAAGTGAGCCTTGTATCCAAGCAATGAGCCCTTTGGCAGTGAGCCTTTTGTAATCAGTTTTGCTATTACTTTATATTGTGAGATAATCCTCACCATGATTTTTCCCTTATTGGGTTTTCCACGTAAAATCTAGTGTCTCTTGTGTTGATTTTTCTTTCTGTTATTTACATTTCATGTTCATACTTAATAACATAATAAAGTGGTTGTGAAGTTGATAAGTGTTTGAAGTTTCTATGTTTGAATTTGGTGACAATTGACTCACCCCTCTCTCTGTTGTCTTGCACCTTTCAACAATTGGTATTAGAGCTAAAGGTGTTAGGTTTGAATCTCCTTGAGTAATGTTGAGGGGAAGTTTTATGATAGATGGTTAGCACTCCCCTTAGGATTCATGACATGGACTAACTGCCTCTCATGGACCTATTAACTTTGGAAGTTGTATAGGGCATTAACAGGTCAATCTTTTGGTGCAACAATAACTATGGAGTCAACAATTGGTATTAGAGAAAGTACAAATCTATGATTGGTAGACTGTTGTATCTTACTACTACAAAACCAGATATCATGCATGTAGCATGTTTGGTTGCTATATTTCAAGTAGAATGGAAAGAAGCACATGTTACAACTATGAAAAGGATATTTAAATATCTTAAGGGCACTCTAGATTATGGCTTATAGTATCCTAAGGATACTAATTTCACTTTGAATGCTTACATTTATGTAGATTGGGTTGGTTATGTAGATGATCGAAAGAGAACAAGTGGTGGTGCTTTCTTTCTTGGTGGAAGATTGGTTTCATAACTTAGGAAGAAACAAGATTCAATTTCTTTATCCATTGCAGAAGCTGAGTATATTGCAACAATATCTTGCTACATGCATGTTATGTGGATGAAGAAAACATTGAAGGACATAGGAGTGATATGTGATGATCCTATACCTATCTTCTGTGATAATACAAGTGCTATAAATATTTCAAAGAATCTGGTAAATGCATTCAAGAACAAAACATATATCTATTAGATATCATTTCTTGCAAGAAAAAGTATTAGAGAATGAAGTTAGATTGGAGTATGTGCCAACAAAGAATAAGATAGCATACATATTTACCAAGAATCTTCTGAAGGATACTTTTGAGTATCTTATAGAGAAGTTGGGGGTCATTGGCCCTCCTTCTCTGAACTAGGTGCACACGAAGGTGCATTAGTCTAGTTGATCTATAAATTCTTCATTTATCTAGATTGATGAATGGGACTACTCCACAGGGGGAGTAGAAAGTTGCATTGTTGTAGTATGAACTATGTGGGTGCACTCCTAAGGTGGAGTGATCAAAATTTATCTTTTCCATTGATGTCAAAGGGGGAGAGAGTTTCATGTGAAAAATAGTGAAAGGGGACAAAAAAAGAACTTGAAAGGTAGACAGAATGTGTATTTTTGTCTTTGATGGTTTTTCACATCATGTGTTTCCATCAATGACAAAGGGGCTGATTGTTGCAAGTATGAGCAAGTTTGGTTATGTTGTCATTGATTTTTTTATTGATGTCAACATAGTACAGGATGTTGTAGGTTGTACATGTATAGTTGAGATGCCGATGAGATGTTGTGAGTACATGGAGCTATCTTTATGGTGTTGTAGGTGTACTGATATGATGAGTTGCTAAGTGTTGAAGTGAAGACAGAGTTGTGTATGTTCAGAATGTGCTCTGGTTTATGCTCTACATTTCTTCTGTGTTGATCCTATGCTTGTGCTAATCTGAGGTGTTGTTTATGAGCATTTGTTAGTGATATCTCCTAGTTTGTAGCTTTTGGTTCCATGGAGAGTGAAAGATATGTTCACTAGTATGTGAATTGGTTTGATAGAGATGTTTGTCTATGGAGTGGGAGAAATGTTTCTACTCTATTGTCCTTTGCTAGTTTGTTTCAGGTCTTTCAGATCTGGAATATGTCTTGTAATGGTGTAATTTGTGTTCTGGCAAAGATGTCTGTGGTCTAGTGGTCTAGAAGTTGAGTTTCAATATTGTTGTGTGTATTTGTACTATCCAAATGGACTGGTAAGAAGTGTTTTGAAGTTTAAAAGTTGTTGCAGTTGATGTAGATGAGTCTAAAGGAATCTATGATGTGTTACAGTGATTGGTGAAATGTGTTGTTTGGTCTGCATGCTATCTTCTTAATGTGGAAACGTGTACTTCAAAGTTCATTTGTGTTTTCATTATGTTTGGTCGACTTGGTGTTTACACTTCATATGAAGAATTAAGTATTAATTAAGGAAGCGTGTGATTGATTTGAGATGATATTTCGGGTCTTGGTTAAGTCTTGGTTTGGACCTCTCTCATTCGTTTCCACCATGGGAATGTTGAGTTGTTGAACTAATTTGAATTTATGAAATGAAGCATGTGTAGCTGACCTTGGAGAAAGTTTCTAAGGTTGAAGATGGTATAAATACAAGTTGAGATGTAATGAATTAATCAATTTAATCAAGCCACAAGTTTGAGAAGCAGAGTTGTGTGAAAGTGAATTGAGGCAGTAGTACTTTAATGCATTAGATTCCTGAAAGCAATGTGATGAAAGTGTCTACAATCCTTCTAATCAAGTTGCGAATGTGTGTAACTTGTTGTGGTGGATCTTTCATAATCTTTTATTTCTATAGACAGTGAGCCTCTTTCTAGACAATGAGTCCTATCTGTAGGTAATGAGCCTTGTATTTGGGTAGTGAGCCTTTTGTAATTGGTTTTGCTATTACTTTATATTGTGAGCTAATCCTCACCTTGGTTTTTACCTTATTGGGTTTTCCATTAATGAATTGATCACCTTAAAATAATTTATATTTGAAAACAAATATATATTAAATATATATATATATATATATATATATATATATATATATATATATATAT
>VDFB02051158.1:0-64610 GCA_007258455.2 Sequoia sempervirens
AAGTTTAAACCAGCTCAACAAAAAGATGGATAAATCATAAATGTATGAAAGGGTGATATTGAAAATTTAACGTAGTGTAGATATAAATAGTCAACTCCAAAAATTACACAGTTTGAGAGATTATAGTATTAATAGATGTCAATACAACAAATGTTGACTAGGAATATCATGCTAAAAAAACTCCATAATCACCAACGCTTCATTCCCTTGATATAGCTATGACTATATTTATGTCTCCATGGGCACTTGTGCAGATATTCAAATATGGCGGCAGCGAGTATTTAACCCGCTCCATAGTAACTTGCGACTTTCCCCAAGGCTATTTGTTGTGAAGCGGTGGTAAGTAGCAATTCCTTGTCTCTTACCCACAACCTCAAACTCCCCGATTTCCTTGTGTTGGTGCTCGGAAATGAGACAATGTCTAGCGGCTAGTATTAAGACGGCAGAAATGAAGGGAAGGCAGTTGCATATGGTAACTAAGACTTCCACGATTCTTCAAGTTGACCACAAAACTCCTACACACCACTTAGATATGAGCCGCGACCCCTTTGATGTGATGAGCCAACACTCTAGTGCAATGATTTCACGGTGCTTGTAGGTCTGATTTGTGGTTTTGTATTTTGCTTTTTCTTGTTTTTGTGTTTTGATGTTCGATGCCAATGATATACATGAATTAACAAGCATATGCATATAATATGAACTCAAAATAAACTAAACTTCAATGATACTCAAGCAATGACTCAATTTCATAGTTAAGAGACTTTCTTCATTGCATAAGAGGGAGTACATAAGTGGACGGCTTACATTCATTTCAAAGAGATACTCAAGCAAGATTTAAAATGATAGTCAAGATGCATTCTTCATGATATACGAGCTTACATGTAGTAGAAGACTTGCACCAAATTCGAAAGACAATACATCTTATGGGTTAATTTAACTTACAGCCAAACATCACTGTGAATAGTGACGTGCTACAGTACCCGCCCCTAGTAGATTGCTCATACAACCCAAAATATGAACTTCTCCCACTGTAATCTGGATGGAATGTCTTCTAATGATAAGGGCGCCCCTTTTTGGTGTGAAAGCAGCCAATAAAGAAAGGCGTTTTATTTCCTTTGAGCTGATCAAACCCTCAAGAAGGTGCGGCTGGCTGTAGATGAAGAAATCAGCTTCCAAACCTTCGTAAAATGCAAACCACGTCTTCTAAATGGCGAATGGCGACTCTAGCAGAAAATATCCTTCCAGAAGATGCCTCAACAACTTGTAATCAGCAAATTATAGCTCCAAATGAGTCAACAAGAAACTGACCAGCAACTTTAGGGTGGTATTTCACACCATCAAGAAGCCAAAATCGAAGAACAAAGCCCCGTCCAGGCTCACCCACTGCAGAAATCAGGAAACCCTAGTTTCCCTCTCTCCCAAACTCCACACTTCCAAACTTCAATCAGCTAAACATATCCAAGCATGAATGGGTTGAACTTTCTCAAGATCTTTTATAATTTTACATTGAAATCACTATTCATTAAAAAAACACTATTCACTTAAGTTATGTCTTTTTTTCACTTTAGTCATGAATAGTAACTGAAAAATAGAAAGTGACCCCTTTAAAATATAGACACATGGTCCCTAAAGCTGAGAAGGTGAAATAAGTGGTGAATATCATCATTTTAATCTCTAGTAACACGCCAAATGCACAAATTCACCTCGTCACCAAGCTCCGGATACTAATACTGCATTTTACCGACCAAGTGCCCGTTCAAGAGACCCCCTATCCAGAACCATTAGCCTACGAGGATCGACATAATAGGCTAATCCACCAACCTTGATGCTCGTGCAAGAATGGGGACATTACATTTGACAATAGTTGCAGTCTATATTATTGACCCGGCCAATAATGAAAAGCTGTGATAATCTTAGGCTTATTAAGTCTTTAAAATATTAATCATCCCTTCTACCATGAACATTGGTTGTACGGTCCAGTTAAGGATAAATAGACCAGCACGATTTCCTAAAATACATATATGTTTGTAGAGAATGGCACAATTCGAATTTCACCAAACCAACAACATAGCTAATATAAACTTGAAATTTGTCTATGTAAGAGACTTCGCAAATTTCGTAAATTTCACCAATAGATGCAATGTGAGAAATCTAAATAATCTCTCCAACAAACCGGCTAGGGTGGATTTGTTGCACCACCAAAACCAATCACCCTTAGGGTTTCCATCCTAGGGTTCGAACTTTGAAAAAGCTCTCCAAATTCACAAAATAGAATAATATCCAAGCATATAGACAAAATGAGCTTCCTTTTTCACTTTTGTATCCAGCTCCCCAAAAACTTTTCAAATTCCCGCTTTTTGGTATTTTTAATTAAACCCGGGAATAATAAAGTGACCTTTAAAAACTTCATTAAATAACCACAGTCACTTTATGAACTTAATTAAATTAATTAAATAATATTACCCTTAAGATATGCTAGAACGGATAATATTAAATAATTAATTAAGATATTCCCTTAGCTTCAACATTAGCCTACAAGAATAAAATAGGTTAATTAATCACTCTTGCTTAGGCATTGGAAGGGGACATTACATTTATCCTCATGTGTTGTTTCATTTTATGTTGGCTTGCAAGAGACAAATGAAAACATTAACACTTCCTTAGGAGAGTTGATTGTTCAAGGCACCACAAGAATGCAAATTTTAGTTTCACATCCTCAAAGATGCTATTGAGGAGGTTGGCCCTAAGAATGTGGTGCAAATCATGATAAACGCGTCGTGTGTGGAGCAACAAGAAAGTTGGCTGAAACGGCCTACAAACATATATGGTGGACCACCCATGCTTGGTGTGTGCCATGAACAATGCACTCAGAGACATGAGGAAAATAGCCTACATCAAACAAGTGTTATTGATGCAAGAGATATGCAAATGTTTATCTACACTCACATGCACAATTCTGGGCCTTCTCAAAGAAGGAATTTTTCAAACCTATAGAGACCAATATGCCTCACATTTTATTCTCTTGGAAAGGATGCTTGAGTTGCAAGAGCCATTGCAATTAATGGCCATGATACAAGAGTGGAATTCATGGCCCAATTCCAAGTCAAAGCAAGAGAAGAGGGTGAAGGAAGTGGTGATGAGTGACAATTTTTAGGTTGATGTCAAATATATTGTCTTTGTATCTCTAGTTTTAACAATAATCAAATATGTGTACTCTAATGCTCCAAACCTTAGAGAGGTGTATAAGTGCATTGACATCATGTTTGGCCAAATAGAAGTTGTACAAGAGAAAAATGCTACCTTGTAGTGCTATAATGAAAACATTTAACCTATCATTCAGCAAAGATGGGAGAAGCTCAACACTCCCTTGCACATGGTTGCCTATGCATTGAACCCAAAGTGGTATGTGCAAAGGCCTAGTAGAGTTGTCCCTAAGGAAAATGCTGAGGTGAACAGAAGCTTCATGAAGGCAATTTAGAAGATGTACAATGCTAAGGATGCTGCTGCCATTCATCATGAGTGGATCAAATTTTCCACACTTAGGTGATATCCAAAAGAGGCAAAGTTGGATAGGGAGTCTATGGCACAAAGTACCCAATACTATGGTAGACTATGCATGGGCCTCACTCATTAAGAATTAAACTAGCCATTCACCTCTTGTCCCAAATTACTAGTTCTTCTACTATTAAGAGGATATGGTCTATGTACATCATCCACTTTAGTTTTTCTTTAACTAAGAAACAAAGAACATGTATGCTTAACCTCAATAGCAACAAAATCCATGAAAGTTATTAATACATAATATTCATTAATTTTTAAAATTAATAAATATACGTTAATATTAACTTTATTTATAATTTCTATACTAAAATATTAAGAAATATATATATTGCCTCTAATATTCGTGTTTTTAGACTGCAAATATGTATTTATTTACAATTTTTTTGGTATGAACAAACCCAAAATAAACCCAATCCACTAAAGAATTTGCCAAATCTGCAAATTAAACCTGCAAACCCAAACTGGCTACTTGTGTGTGTGTGTGTGTGCACACATATATACATATATAAGCAGAGAGAGAGAGAGTTGAGAACAGTGTACATAGATGTACCTCTCAACTCAAAGAAGAGACAAACAAATCAGTGGAAAGCAAATTCTAGATGGGCGTCGATAGTTCCTATTCATTATAAGCTTGTGCATGACTTGATTCTTCTAGGTGAAGTTTCAAAGTTGAATGTTAGAAGATTCAAGGCTGAACTGAGTCTTTTTTGAGTGCTTATGGGGCTTGCCTCAACACCTCTAAGTGCATCTTCTATACTCTTAATACCCTCCCAAGTGGCGACACTCATTTATATTCGCTTCTTGGATTTGGAAAAGGAACTCATTAGGCATCTTTAAATATTTAAGGCATCCCAATGGGATATTAAAAAGATCAAAAAAAGGATTAACGGGATTCTCCAACTCCTGCTTACCTCTCATGGGCAGGTTGGTTTTACTTAAGGCCACTTTTTCCTGTATGCTTATCTATACTATACCCATCTACTATGCTCTTAGTAAATACATTCATCAATTGGAAGAAAAATTCATATAGTTTCTTTGGCAATCTGAAAGGAAAATTCTCCATTTAGTCTCCTGGCAAATATTCACCAAAAACAAGTGCAATGGTGGCTTACGGATCCACCCACCTTCTCACATGTCTATATCCATTGTAGCTAAGCTGGTTTGGCAACTCATCAACCCTCTCCACATACTCTAGAAAAAAATAATGGTAGATCCAATCATGCTGATCTAGGAGAAAGAAAAAGAGATAGAGAGTTGAGAACACTCTAATGGCTGATTGAAGGAGGAAGGCAATCTGAAAAGGAAATTTTCCATTTAGTCTCTTGGAAAATACTCACCAAAAATGTAAGAGACCAGGTGTCTCTCAACCCGATCACCAACTGATACTACTAGGTTTTTTGTTTGTTTTGGTATTTTATGATTTTTTGGTGTTTTTTGCAGCAATAATGAAATTGCGATTTTGAGAAATAAATACAAATAAATTCATAAATAAATAGCAATGCATCAAATAACTCCCAAAACAATGGCAGATGATTTTATTATCATTATTGAGCAACTACAATGATATCCCAGTAACAAAAGAAGTAATTAAATGATATTTTTTTGAAGAACCTGATTATTACTTGCAGCCGCCTGGAAGACTGAAAAGAAAGTACAGCCCAGCTAGATCTTAACTTCTCCTCACGAATAAAGGCCAAAATGGACTCTCCTTGCCTGTGCGTCCAAGACGGTGGAGACTGGAGGCTGAGATGGTAGGCGTTTGGGATGCCAAGAGAAAAGACGTCCTTACAGCAGCAAGTACGGCCTATCAGCAGCATTAAATACAGCTGTACCCTTTTCTTGGGGAGTGCGCCAAATGCCAGTCAATGGTAACCTCTGAAAAGCGATTCTTCCTGATGAACAATAGAACCAAATACTGAATGGAAAATTCACTGTAATCTCTATATGACTTCTAGATAAAGCCACACTGATGGACAAGCTTCAACTGGTATTTCACAGCCTCAGTATGCCAGATTCTGAAGAGGGAACGTTCTCCAAAATCAACTGTCTGCAAAAACCCTTGTTTCACAAACCCCAATGCTCAGAGAGAAAATAAGACAAATTTGAATAATCATAACATAATGAGTTCAATTTGTCTTGGCAGTATATATATCTCCTTTCATGAATTTGACCCAAGGCATCTTTTAATAATCATTTAAATAAATGATTAATTTCACCCCTTTTTGACTTAGGACAAATATTTAATAAATGGCGTCCCCTTTTGATTAATAATTAAATGCTCATTTAATTATTATTTTAACCCCTCTTTTATAAAGTATTAAATACTTTATAATTCGCCACTTAATAAATTTAATATTTCATTAAAGTGACTTTATATTATAAAGTCAAATTAATAAACTTTTAATAAATATTAAATGCCCAAGTAAACACTGTTGTTCATCGGATCATCAAACTGGGTCGAAACTGAGCTAACCAACTGAACCAGGTGCCCTGCTAAAAATAGCAACTCTTGCCTGCCTGACTTACTATAAATAGTAAGTATCTGAAAAACCACTCTGAAAGAGTCTACAAAGGCACGAACCTGAATCAACTGCTGGAGTGATGTTCCCAACGCTGGATAACTGCCTCAAGTGATCCTCTAAATACAACTGCTAGCCTACGAGGATCTGGATAATAGGCTAACCACTATCACGACGGTACTGTCTAGGAAGGGGACATTACAGTCCGCCCTCCCTGAAATTGCTTGTCCTCAAGCAATCTCAGCTTTGGATGCTGTAAAATCTCCTCAGACTCCCAAGTAGCATCCTCAACCGGCAAATCTCTCCATTTGATCAAATACTCTCTGATAACCCGCCTCCGAAGATGTCTCTCTCTAACATCGAGGATGTCCTCAGGCACTAATATCAACTTTCCCTCATCATCAAGGGCTGGCAGTACTGGAGAGGGAATCACATGCTGACCCAATGCCTTCTTTAAGCGTGAGACGTGAAATACGTTATGAACCCTGCTATCTGCCGGTAAATCCAACTCATAAGCAACCTCGCCCACTCGTCTGATAACACGGAATGGACCATAGTAACGAGGTTTCAACTTCTCCGCACCACTCTTTCGCAGAGTAGATTGACGATATGGCTGTAACATGAGATACACCATGTCACCCACCGCAAAGGAACGCTCAACCCTCTTCGATCAGCATACTTGCTTCTCTGATTTGTGCCTGCTAAATATTGTCTCTAAGAGACCTCAAAATGTCCTGCTGACTCTGCATCAAATCACCTGCACTAGGCACTCTGCTATCACTCAATATCAAATCCAATAGGTTGGGCGCCTCATACCCGTACAATGCCATGAAGGGTGTCATTTGTATAGTCATGTGGTGAGTGGAGTTATAACAATACTCACAGAGGTATATCCACCTCACCCAAGCTCTCTGCTGTCCAGCTATATAATTGTGCAGATAACCTTCCACCCACTTAGTAACAATCTTCGTCTGTCCATCTGTCTGTGGATGGTAGCTGGTGCTCGGTGTCAGTTCGGTCCCACAAAGTCTGAACAACTCCTGCCAAAAGTTGCTCATGAACCGACTATCTCTATCGCTGACTATAGTCCGAGGCAAACCATGTAACCTGAATACCTCTCTGAAGAAAAGCTCTGCAGTCTGCGATGCCGTGAATGTAGTAGTGATCGGAAAGAAGTGTGCAAATTTGGTCAGCCGATCAACAACCACGTAAATGCAATCTTTACCTTGGACTTTCGGCAAACCCGTGATAAATTCCATCGATAAACACTCCCACTTCCTGTCAGGTATCGGAAGTGGCTGAAGCAATCCAACAGGATATGTGTGTTCCTGCTTGTTATGCTGGCAAACCGAACACTCGCGAACATATTGAAGAACATCAGTCTTTAGCCCTTTCCAAGTAAACCGTTCCCGAACCAACTTGTATGTTTTGAAGTAACCGGGATGGCCCGCCATAGGAAGATCATGAAAGGCTCTCAGAACTGTATCCCTCAACTCAGAACCAGGAACCAGAAAAATCCGCCCCTTGTAAATGATCAAGTCATCCACAACGGTGTACCTACTATCCTACTCTGTCCCATCAACAATGCTAGAAGCCCATGGGTTCTTAGCATACTCAGTAACGATCCAATGCCTCCAATCCTCAAAAATCTGTGCCATAGCATTCAACTGAGGTCTGTGAGACAAGGCGTCAGCTACAACATTCTGCTTCCCCTTAATGAAGGTGATATCAAAATCATATGATTGTAGTTTGCTGACACATTTTTGCTGTCTCTCATTTAGGTCTCGCTGTCCAAGGAAGTGTTTCAGGCTATTGTGGTTTGTACGCACACTGAACTTGCTGCCTACCAAGTATTGCCTGAACTTAGCCAAAGCATGCATAATGGCTAACATTTCCTTGTCATAAATGCTATAAAACCTCTCAGGACCCCTAAGCTTTTTGCTCTCAAAAGCAATAGGGTGCCTCTCCTGCATCAAAACAGCACCAATGCCTTCCCCTGAAGCATCACAAAACAAATCAAATGACTTCGTAAAGTCAGGTAATGCTAGCACTGGACACGAAGTCATGATCACCTTAAACCTGTCAAAACACTCCTAAGCCTATGGTGACCAAGTAAAAGCCCCTTTCTTTGTCAAATCAGTAAGGGGTGCGGCGTGACGTGAGAACCCACTAACAAATCTCCTGTAAAAAGCACACAACCCAATGAATCCTCTGAGCTACGTAAGGTTCTCGGGTACTGGCCACTCAAATATAGCTCGGACCTTCTCAGGGTCCATACTAACTCCCTTGGCACTGATGATGTGCCCAAGATACAACTCCGCCATGCCTAGCTCACACTTGGATTCCTTGGCATAAAAGGACTCCTCAGCCAAGATACCCAAAACTGTATCCAAGTGAGCTAAATGCTCCTCCCATGACCTACTGTATACCAGGATATCATCAAAGAAGACCAATACAAATCTCCGCAACTGAGAACCAAAGACCCTATTCATGGTAGCCTGAAAGGTGGCAAGTGCATTGGTTAGACCGAAAGGCATAACCAAGAACTCAAAGTGACCGCAATGGCATCTGAAGGCAGTTTTCTCTATGTCCTGCTCCCTCATCTGAATCTGATGGTACCCAGATCTCAAGTCAATCTTCGTGAAGAAGATAGCACCGTGCAACTCATCAATCAACTCATCGATGCGAGGTATCGGGTACCTGTTCTTAATTGTCCTCTTATTAAGCTGGCGGTAATCTATGCACATCCGAAGCGATCCATCCTTCTTCTTCACCAATACAACCGATGAAGCAAAGGGTGACTTGCTAGGTTTAATATGCCCCATAGCCAATAACTCATTGATGGTCTTCTCTATCTCGTCCTTGAGCCGTTTCGGATGCCTGTAGGGTGTAATCATAATGGGCTTTGCGCCCTCCTCCAACTCAATAATGTGCTCAGTGCCTCTGTCTGGAGGTCTGCCAAGTGGAATGTCGCTAAACACTTTAGAGTGTTTAGTCCTCAGTATCTGTGTGATGTCCCCACTCTAGTCATTCACCTGATGCAGTGTGTTAGCCCTTTTCTTGGACCCTTGTGGGCTAACTGGTTTGGTTAGAGGGTCAGTGGTACCTTCTGGAGAGTTCGGTCGATTTCATTTTCTGAGATCGTGGATTGGCTCATTGCAGGCTTTGGCAGTACAGGAGTTTGTTTGCTTCTGACGGCACTGAATTCTGTGGAGAATTGAGGGAGATAGGCTTACTTAAGTGATTTAAGTTATATTTTAACTTAAAGTCTTTTTATAAAGTCAAATTGACTTTATAATTTTTATATCACTTAAATAAGTCTAAAGTGAGTGTTTTAAAGTATTTTATTTAATCACTTAAAGGAGGCGCCAAAAATCAAAGTTAGAACTATGGAAAGTGACTTGAGTTTATTTCCAAAAATTTAAATGATCTAAAACCCTAAAATGTACGGCCTCCTTGAGTTTTCACCTCCTTTGTTATATAAGGGTTGAGGGCAATGAGAAACTCATCTATTTTGAATATTTCAACTTTGCCTTGGAGGTTTTCCCTTTGCTTTCATCCTGTGATCAGGTTTGCAGCAATCCACCATTGGAGAACGAAATCTCTTCAGTGTGAGCACTTGTGAGGCTGTGAGAGATCAGCTGAATTGGTGCAAATTGAGAGAGCTTCATTCAGAAGTTCTGCAGTGCTATAACAGATTTTTGTAAGTGTTCTTCATCAGAAACAGAGGGTTTGATTGGATGGTGTTCTTCCTTCTTCATGGCAGGCATCATAGCTACTTGGGCGCACCTTCTAAGATGTGTTTCTGGTCTTTTTGCTTGAAAGGCGTGGCTGTTTGAGCTAGGGCGCACTTGCTGGTTGGAGAAACGCCTATCTTCTTGAGGGTTTCTCTTCACTATCTTCAGCACTTGGCATCCCCTCTTCTTTTGCTCCATTTTCACAGCTGGATTCAGACTTTGTTTCATCCTATGTTGAATATTGTCAGATTTTCATGTATAGACTGGCAAACTGGCTTCGTTTTTTTTAATTAAAAATCTGGAGGCTTACGGGTATGTTTATATGTTTTAAATCCATTGTTGATGATAATAAACACCTTCTACAATTTTAGTTTGATTAGATTTGCTCAAGTTTTCATTCTGTGAGCTTTTATATGATGCGCCCCTTCTCTTCTGTCTACAAAATTTCTCTAAAAAACTAAAAAACACAAATAGACTTAAGAAAAAGACAGGGGTTTGAGCAGTGAGCTAGCAAGGCTCATCACAATCTGAATGTCTGGATGGTACTCACCCTTCTGCTGCTCCTGCTGTGCTGGCAATAACATACACTCCGCAACCCAATCAACCATATCGTGACAAATGAGTCTCTCCATCTGCCTGTACGATACCATCCTCAAATTACTATCTCTAATGGCTTTGATGACATGAGGTTTCCCATTTACCCTAAACTTCATCTCCATGTCCCGTAGATTGAGTGTGAACTCACCCAAATCGTGAAGCCAAGCCATCCCTAACACCACATCAGTATCTCCCATATTAAAAACATAGAATTCAGTCTTGAACTCATAGTTGTTCAGCCGCATCGGAAGATCTGTAATTTTTCTATCACATTTGAGGGTGTACCCATCAGCCACCTTGACTCGAATACCCTCAAATTCCTCTGTCTGTATATTGTTGTGACATTTTCACACATCGCCCCATTCAAGATGGGGACCCCTAATTTTTGCTCCATTCTGGTCTTTTGGCTTTGGTTTTTCTCTCTCTCGCTGTCTGTCTCTTTTCTGCCGTCTGTCTTTTTGGGGATGTGCCCGTCTGTGAGCTTAAACGTTAAATTTTGGCCAAGTTTGAAAATTAGGGTTTGTACTTGCCTGGTCAATCTAGGGTCAAACGAAGTGAATAAATTTAAAACTGAGACTGACGTTGTCAGTATGCTTCCTGCAGACTCTCAGCTAAGTTTCATCAAATTCCGGCAACTTACTATTTTTAGTAAGTGTGTAATTCGAGGTGTTCCTTCAACATTCTTGAAGTTTTAACGGTCACACTGCATTCAGAGCACATCAAGCTGCTCACTAGCAAAATTTGAGCTGAAACAGACAACTTACTATTTTTAGCAGTTCAGCTTCCAGAGCAGATTCCAGGGTTTATATGTAGAGTTTTTCAGCGCATGTCGGATGATTCCTTCTGGGTTTTCAGAGACCGTCGCGATGGTGTAACATGCAAAGCGAGATGATAACTTTCAGAGTTCAGCCTTCTGAGGCTATTTTTAGGGTTTGCATGTTAGGGTTTTCTTTGCATGTCTGTATATTCCTTCTGGGTTTTTCGAGAACTTCGCAGTGATATGACATGCAAACGGAGATAATCACTCCTTCAGCAACTTACTATTTTTAGCAGATGCATCCCAGCAGCCACTTCCCAGCACTTCAGAATCACGAACTGATCGCAATGCAACAAAAACGAGAACAAACGGAGATCATTTGATATGCATGTAGGACAAATTAGGGTTTCCAGCTTCGGGACCCAAAAAGAGGGGTAAAAAGTCAGAATTTTCAAAAACCGGTGTATACCACCGCGATCAACATCTTCCAAGCTATCTGCTGGTAAAATTTGAGGGCAAACGGAGCACTTACTATTTATAGTAAGTTATTTCAGAAGCAGGCTAAAAATAGCAAGTTATCAACAGGCGTTGATGCCAGCAGGCAAGTCACGTGGTGAGGAGCACGTCATTCGAATTTCAAGTCAATCGGAGTTGTGGAGGTATCAAAAACAAGCAGTTACTATAAATAGCAAACCACCTTTAGAAATGGGCTAAAAATAGCAGGCCAACTCAGAATAGTAGTGTCAACAGGCTGACAGAGTCATGAAGATCCAGTGTTTAAAATTTCAAAGCAATCTGAGCTTCTGAGATATGAAAATTAAAGGACTTACTATTTATAGTAAGGCATGGAGAAGCTGGCAGAGGAAGGTAAAAAAATGTCTAAGTCTGAGTTTCATCCTGCAGACCCCTCCATATGCGCCCAGCTTGCCAAGGAGAAATAAGGTGGTGAAAAATATCTTAAGTGTTGGTAAAATCCACCTGCCACCCCTAAATGCGCCCTCAAGAAGAATGGAAGTGTTTGAAATTTTCTAAGTCTGAAAGATATCCTCCTCACATTGCCAAATGCACCCATGCTTGGAGGGGTCTAAGAAGTGAAAGCTAGGCGTTGAAAATGTTTATCCTCCTCATGCCTTCATTTGCGCCCTCTTTAAGTAGATGATTTAAATTTTTTCCTAAGTGTGAAATGCTTATCCTCCACCACCCTCCATATGCGCCCACCATAAGAAGAAAGCAAGTCAACAAGTGTATCCTCCTGCCTAGGCAAAATGCGCCCACCTCCAATCATGATATGCAAAATATTCTAAGGCAAAAGATATCTTGCTCCTCATGCTATATGCGCCCATCCTCCTCACATGCTCAAATGCGCCCAAGATTAGCAAAGAAGTCAAAAGACAAGTCAACAAAGCAATAGGTGGCGTTTTAAACTTCTATCCTCCTCTATGTGTCATTTGCGCCCAAGTTCACAAAGAAAGTCAAAAGGTCAAAGGACTTTCATCCTTGACACCCTACCATATGCGCCCATGTATTAAGCTTTATCCTCTTCCTTGTATGAAATGCGCCCAAATGGGGGCATGTGAAGACAAAATAAGGGAGCTCAAGGGTCACATGTTGGGCATGGTAAAGGTTATTCCCCCTACACATGCTAAAGGCGCCAAGTAAAGGGTGAATGTTGAATTGAAAAGTAAAGGTGGAGATGAGAGATAATGCTCGGTGTTGGAATTTAAAAGGAAGTATATCCTTCATGACTAGTGGAATGCGCCTAAAGTGAAAAGTAAAGGTAGTGAAATAAGGTTGATAAGTGAAATGAGTATGCTAGGCGTAGGAATTTAAGACAAAATATATTCCTCATGAAGTATAAAATGCGCCCAAGGCAATGGACATTAAAAGTGAATTTCTTCACCACTAGCGAATGAATTGAAGGTGAAATTAAAATTTTCTAAGGCAAATTCAAAAGTGCTAAATAATTTTAAATTTTTCTAAGGCACAAAGATGTTTTTCCTTGGGAAAATCACACCTAGACTTGAAGGAGATAAAATTTTCCTGAAGCACGGATAAATTGTTAATGGATGAAGTCAGAGGATGTTGGCATTGCAGGATTGATAAAAAAATTTCAAGTTAGAGCAACAAAGCACTCACAGAGATGAAGAACGGGATTAAAATGGTAAAAAATTATTTTTCTAAGGTTCAAGATTTAAAAAATTTAAATGAACCCGTTCGTTGTATACCCATGAATTCAACAAGTTCTGAAGAAAATTTTCTTCTGGGTATTGAAGATCTTTGACAAGAAATTGATTTCCATATCTTCTGCACTTCGCCAAGGCCTCCAGGATAAAGAATTTAATTGGTGCTCGAATTATGAATTTTCCTAAAGGGAAAATTTAAAATTTTCTAAGGCAAATTGAATAAGAGGCGTTTTCAAAATAAAATTTTCCAGACGATGAATTTGAAGTGAATGGCCTAGATAATTTTGATTGAGTTCTTCACAAGATGAATTTTCCAAAGCATCAGAGGTGAATAAAATTTAAATTTAAATGACAGAGCTACGGCTGGTGAATAGAATTGGTTAAAAGATGAATTTAAAATAAATATTTTCGAAAGTTAAAAATACTCCAGTCAAAGGTTGAACTTCTAGAAGATTAAGATTCTAGGCGTCGAAAGACAAGCGTCGAAAATGCCAGAGGGTGGAAATTCAAATTCTTGAAATGAAGTAGTGGAGCTTTAATGTACTAGCTAAAATTAGCTCCCTTCTAGAATTCAATTTTTGCTATAAAAATTGAGAAGTTTTCCATTTCTTTTCACAGTTGAAGAAATTCGATTTACTCGAAGTTTTGCAGTGGGTTGTTGAGGCTGAAGTGTTGAAGAGGTTCGAAATTTTGCTGAAGCTGAAGGCTGAAATCTGAATTTGTTGCTGAAATCTGAAGTTGCTGAGGTACGAATTTCAAAGAGTGAAGTTGCTGAAGCTAAGAAAGTACGAATTGAAGTGGAGGTCTGAAGTTGCTGAGAATTTGAAGTCTAGAATTGCTGAAGTAAAGTGGACGATTTTGTCAAGGCTAAGAAATTTGATAAGTTTCATTGAAGTTGCTGAAAGTGTTGAAGTTGCTGAGACTTTCCAAGTATTGACAGTTCAGAATTTGTTGAAGGAGAAGATGGCTGAAACAAGGACAACAATGGTGCATCCAGGCAAGCTGTTATCAAGAAGCTAAGAAAGCCTTTCATGCCAGAGTCAAAGTTCACTTCAAAGTTGGCCAAGCTTGCTGACACGAATTTGGGCTCTTTCAACTTGGAGACCTTCAAGAATCGAATGTTGGGGATTGGTAATCATCAACCTTCAGCCACTTCACACAACATCATTTGAAGTGGATTATATGCAGCTGTTGGTTTCCCACCAGCTATTCAGTGCTCGGAGCTGATGATGGAGTGCGCCAATTGCTATGAGAAGGATCACAGATCAATTATGTCACCGGATGGTCAAGTGCTCGCCAACCTCACTCCTACTGCTATTGGTGAAGCTTTTGGGATTCTAGCACACAGGAATATGATTTACAAATCAAGAGAATGAGCTGAACGAATGTATGCTTCTGCATTCGAAAGATGTACGGAGACGATCAATACTCGCTAGATGAGCAACCCCAAGCCCTCTCGTACGAAGCTGCCAAGGCAGATTATATCAGATGACTTGAAGCAGGAGTATTGTGATCTTATCATGATGCTGAGCAGAGTTGGAGGCTGCCCTCAGGCATTTATTTTTGAGCCGTGGATGTTCTACTACATCAACCTCGTGCTAGAAGGAAAGGAGTACGTCAACTGGGCTGCAATGATCAGTGACAATTTGCATGAGCAGCTCCTGAGTTTGAGAAGAACGAAGACATTCTATATGGGCTCCTACATTATTTACCTGTTGGCTCGTATGACGAAATACAGAGGAATCTCATACAAGGAGCCTGTTGGTTGTGGCTCTCACCAGTTCAAAATCCATGAGGCTTGTCCGTAGCTGCACTTGACAAGTACTACTCATTACAAGCGTGTCAATGACGCCTTTACCATGCACATCACGAGAACACTTCAGGAACGTATGCATCATAGGATCTCGAGGGAAGCTCAAGAATTGATTGAAAGGTATGGGTGCTGGTTTATACAGTTTCCGAAGTTTTCTTACATCAGGCTGCAAGGTTTTTCTTCATATCCATATAGGCTGCCTAAGTACCCAACCAACAGAATTTTAATGTTAGAGATATCTAGGCAATTGGTTGCCTTCGATAAAATTCAAAAGAAAAAAAAGAAGGGAGGAGTTGACTTCCTAATTGTCATGGGCAATTCAGATGAAGTGTGTCCTTCATTACAGGCAACTAGAGACGCTGAGAGTGAGCTTCAGTTCTTTCACTTTTCCTATCACACCAGTAGACAGCACTATGATCTGCATAACAATATCAGATGGGTACTGTCAGAAGAATTTAAACATAAGGCAAACATTGAGGATTATTGGGCTGGTGCATCAGACGAAGCAGAAGTCAGGAAGAGAATGTTCTCTAGGTTGCCAATAGGCTTGATTAGGGAGTGTGAAGTCATTCCGGTACCAGACCAGGTGGATGAGGACATGAACGTTGTCCATCCCGATTATGAGGCAGTGAGAGATACTCCACTTCCACTCCCGGATTGGTCAGAACCAGAGATTGTTGACTTGGACACACTTTCTATTCCAGTCTTGACATTTACCAGAGCATGGGTTGACAGGCGTGTGAGTAGATTGAAGAGCAGGTCGATTGCATTGACTTGCAATTCAATGGGAGATCACAGGACACCCACCACCAGCAGGAAGAAACAAATTACACGAGGTCCAGAATCTCGAAGGAAGGAGCCAGTTCGGCAAGAGCCTGTTTAGCCGGAGCCTCCAAGAGTTATAGTTGAATCACCCATGCCATTGGAGACACGTTCTCCAAGCATACAGGAGGTTTCTTTATTTGCTGATCAAAGAAATGCATTGAATCAGGTGCAAGCGGTACAAGAAGAAAATCAGCCACCACGGAGAGAGTCAGTTGGCCAGAGTGTTAACGCACCTAGTAGAGTTGATCAGCAAACCGATGAGGGGACTGCTACCAACCCTCAGTTTCAGCATGAGTTAGAGGCGGCTTTAGACGATGATGATATAGTTTCAGGAGATACTCAGCCACTTGAGGCCGATGAGCCTCACCAGAATGATATAAAAGTTGAACAAGTCCGTGAAGTAGAGGCACAAGAATAGCAGCCATTTGTTATACAGCATGTTGTGCCTGATTAGCTCAGAGATAGGATGAGAAGAAGCCCCAGTGAAGAGATTGATCCAGCGATAGAAATGGAAGAGTTGTTAAACAGGATCAATGCGCCTCCACAAAAGAAGAGAGCACGAAAATTTTCAAAGATATCGACTGATGAGGATGGCTCTCGCACCCTTCATATGGCGGTGCCACAGGTTGATTGTGATCGAGACGAAGCAGCAGTGCCAGAGAACTATGTGGTCACAACTTTGGAGTTAGGACGTCCCACAGGTGCACAGATTGTGGAGGAATGTGATAACTCCTACCACGCACTCAAGGACAGATTATTTAAAAAGGAAGGAAGGTATAAGAAGTTGAAAAGGGAGCATAAGGCTTTGATAGGATATATGCAGCAGTTGTCTCGTCCTTGTGGGCAGGAGATTCCAGCAATAGAACTTCCAGCTGAAATACCTAGAGAGTCAATTAGTGGCTTGTTGGAGTTGGGGAAGATGGCACAGGAAGCAGATAAATGGGTTGCAGGAGTTCGTGCTGAGACAGAAAAGTTCATGGAAGACCTTGCTTATGCTTTCCAGCAAGCTTCCAATATTTCGGCACGGATGGAGGCAATTGATCAGGCCTGGGGTGATGCTTTTGTTTATCAAAGCAAAGTTATTCAGCGTCTTGAGGCATTGAGGCATACAACTTTGCAGATGCTGATCGATGGAGGAGTCATTCAGGAGAATGATAGATACGACTTTTCTAGATGGTACTCTTCAATAGTCACAGGACGTGGTTTCTTTGACGCAGCATAGGCGGATTCAACTAGAGTTCGAAAGGCTATGGCAAACATTATTGATGGGGTCCAGAATACTTTGGAGGCAATATTTGCTAGACGCTTGAATCCCAATGAGGTGACTACTGATAATTTGAGGGGTAGGCTGGTGCCTTTCTTCTCAGAGGTGAAGACCTTTGTACAAGATGACTTTGAGAACACTTCTACTTTCTCCAGCTTGATTTAGGGCACGCAGGATTCCTTAGCCGCTTGGAGAAAATCTTGTGCACGACATGAACAGTCAGTCACGATGTTAGAGTTTCAGCTTGATTGCATTCGACCTATTTCAGCTCAGGAGATTGAGGCTATACTTGCCAAGTTCATCAAGTTTGCAGCCAGAGAAAAGGAGAATGGGAATGCACTTCTGGATGATGATCTTCTAGAAGACTGATTGTGGGCATTAATTGCCTTTACTATTTTGGGAGTGAGTGGGAATCTTTGATTCATTTAATGTACCACTCCCCATTCTGGCAGTTTTTAGGGTTAGAGCTGAGGTGGCTTAATCTTAGCCATTCTTTTGATTGTAATCTGAGCCGTCCATTGGACTGGGCCATCTATAAAAGGGGGAGTCCCCCTCATTTGTAATTCATTAGAATAGAGATCAAATTAGAGGAGACATCAGAGAGTAGACATTTTGTTAGAGAGATAGTTTGATAGCTTAGTATAGTGTGGAGAAGGAGGAAAGTTTTCCTTTGAAAACTTTTGTAAGAGATTGTTGTGTAAAACTTTCATAATAAGAAGATCTTTTCATTGATGGTGAAATTTGTCTTTGTTATGGATAGCTAGCAAGGTTTCCCCTTCGACTCCAAGTAGCGTAAAGTAGTTTAAGATTAGCATTTTCATTTCATGCAAGTAGATAATAGTTGTGGATTTGTGGCATTGATCAAGGCAACTTCATTTTATTCCATACCACTAGCGGCTTGCTAACGGCAAGTTTTCCTTGTGTGGTCTGCTGGAGCATTTCATAAACTTAACTTCAGTTGTAGCTCATGCCTTGGTATGCGTCGTTTTGACGGTATCTTGATGCTAGGTTGTAACTTGAAAATTACTTGCTATCCCTTTGAAGATTGCACCTACTTTGTGTAAGTTGTCCAGCGTGAGGCGAAACAGAGTCTAGTTGAAGCTTGTTGAGATTGATCCCACGTCCCGCCTTTAGAATAGAACACAAACTTCTTAGGCCCTTTCATTTATTTACATTCTGCACATTCCCGGTTAGTTTTAGGAAAATTCATACCTCAACACCAAATCATATGCGCAAAATCCCCTTCAAATCATCGATCTACTGTTAACTGCAAGTGTCTTGAACAATTGTGTAAGTCCCCTCGTGAAAACAACAATTCACAACCAACCAACTGAGGGTATTCCAAAGCATTTCGGAACCTTGGAGTTGAACGTGCAATCTATCTCGCAATCTTAGCGCACGGAATACTTTGATCAAGAGATAATGGAGTAGCCTTCGGACAACTTTGTTCTGCTGATTGGTGCGGTCACAAAAATCACATCAACATATACCTCGTCTCTCTACCAACCGTGCATCTATGAAGTTATGAGTAGCACCAGTGTCGAGTAGAGTGATTACCTTCTGACCTACTAGGAGCCCACGAAGTCTAAAAGACCCATCTCTCTGAAGACTAGTCAAATGTGCCTCCTCTAGCTTCCTTCCTCCATTTTCACCGTCATTTTCAGACCTTTCATCATCTGAATGCTCGGAATCAGCTTGCTGGTCTAACAGATCAGATTGCTCTTCTCCCTCATAAAACCATTCCATCTGATTATTTTTAACCTTGGGACGAAGAGGGCATACATGCTTTTCATCATAAGGCGCCTTGCACCAAAAACATAATTTTTTCTTCCGTAAATCATTTAGTGTTTCTCTGTCAAAGGGTGGTGCATTTTGTCTCTTAGGATCGGGCGGATCCCTCTTCCTGTCAAAGGGTCTATTCCTGTCAAAAGACCTATTAGGTCTCGTATAGGGTGTCGAGCCTGAAGTGAACTTGCTGCGAGGTGCTGCAAGTTCCATACTGCGTGCCTTCCTCATGGCTTCCTGAAGGGTAGGAGGATCAAAAGCCTTGACCCAACCTCTCATAGGCTCCATCAAACCCTCGACGAAGAGAATTACAAGTCTCCTCTCTGAAATGCCCGTCACCATGACTACAACCCTCTGGAACTCACCGACATAAGCATCCAAACTACCTGTCTGTCTAAGCTGAGCTAACTCCCTGAAGTAGAGTTCTGGATCCTTATTGTCGAAACGCTCTATGAGCCTACTGGTGAACTCCTGGTAAGTAGTGACTGCATGATGGCCAAGTGTGTACATGTCGTGATGCCACCAGTCATGCGCCAACCCATCAAGATGCAATGTAGCAAACTTAATGGCCTCGTCCTCCTGCATAGGTTTCAGTGATAGGTAATTGTCCAACTTCTGGACCCAAGACCTCGCTAAACTCTTATCAGACCCATCAAAGTACGGCAAGGTGATCTTGTTAACTGCATATTGTAAATCTCTGTTCACCTGTAGCTGTGGCTGCTGGTACTGAGGAGCTCTGCGATCGAATCTACCTCCCCCTCTAGGTTTATGCACATCCATAAACTCATGAAAAGTCAAAGCCTACCTAATCTCAGGTGCTAAAGACAAATACTCACCATGAAATCTAGTCACACCTGCCACTGACATGCCATTGTGTGGCTGAAACTCCTGATGATGACCCTGCTGCTCTGCCTCTGAAGTCGAAGGTGGTGTCTCTCTAGATATGAATGTAGGTTGTCCAGGCCTACGCTCATGATAGATCGGTGATGACTGTCGTGGTGTTGATGCCAAAGGCTAGTCCACGCCTGCAGTCCTGCTCGTTTTCCCTATCTGAATATAGTGCGGCTGTGGTGGAGTATACTGCCTCATCGTGCCCATCAACTGGGACATCATGTCCATCATGTTGTCATGCCTGCGTCTATACTCCTCATTAGTAATATCACCATCTGCATGCTCTTTCCCTGGATCCCTATGCGTCTCCGCAGGAATCTCACGATCTGCCATCAGTGTTGTAACACTATTCTCACTGCTATTGGAACTGGATCTGTGAATACCCAGAACCCCTGATTCTGTCTCACCTTCAGGAATAGGTGGACCTGTCCAATCCTCAGCTCTGCCTGTTCCTCTACCCTTACTGTAGAAAATAATATCTCTACTCATGAAAAAGCATCGAAAAAGCAAACTTCTGACTGAAAAAGCAACTGAAAAAAGCACAGGATGGCAGGAAAACTGTGCTCTGATACCACTGTAAGAGACCAGGTGTCTCCCAACCTGATCACCAACTGATACTGCTAGGTTTTTTGTTTGTTTTGGTATTTTATGATTTTTTGGTGTTTTTTGCAGCAATAATGTGATGTCCCCTTGCTAGACAGTTCTCGGGAACAGAGCGTTAGCCCTTTATTGGACCCTTGTGGGCTAGCCAGTTTGGATAGAGGGTCAGTGGTGCATTTTGGAGAGTTTGTTTGTTCGTGTTTTCAGTGGACAGTGTTTAGATCACAGTGAGCGTTGGCATTCCAGGAGTTCATCGCTTCTGACGGCACGAGATTATCTTGAGATTTGAGCATTTTACTGGATTTTAAGTGATTAAGTTAATTTATTAACTTAAAACGGCCTTTTTAATAAAGTCACATTGACTTTATTTATATTTTTATATCACTTAAATGTCAAAAGGAGGATTATAATATTTTAATGACTTTAAATATTATAAAAGTGCGCCCAACTATTGAAAAGGAATATATTGAAATGTTATAATATTTTTAAAACCCTAAAAAGGGCGTATCCTCATGGAAATGCGTGCTTTTGCTTAAAGAGGCATTTTGGCAATTGAAACTCATACCATTTTGACCATTTCTCTTTGCCTTGTGCAACTTTTCTCTGAGCATTCTCCTGAGAGCAGGGTTTGATCATTGTGTCCATTGGAGAACGGAAAACTCTTCAATGTTGAGTACGTTTGAGGCTGTGAGAGATCAGCTGAATCCGTACAATTGAGGGCTTCACACAGAAGTTCTACAGATTTCAGACAGAGCTTTATTTATGCAGTTATTTGTGCTTGGTAATAACTGAGGGGTTCTTGGTGGCGTACTCCTTGCTTCTGGAATTCTTCTTCAGAGATTCATTTCCTTCTTGTTCATGGCCGTACGGCCTACCTTGGTTTTTGTGCCTTGAGAAAGGCGTGTGAAGCAGTTAAGGAAAACGCCTTCTTTTTGAGAGGGTTTTGGCATCCATCATGGGCGGCTAGCTATTTCAGTGCTTTGTGACTTGTTTCTCAGCAGGAGAAACCACTTCTGGAGCATTGGCGTGCCTACAAGCTGATTTTCACTGTTTCCGGCTGTAGATTTGGCTATTGCTTTATATAAAATAACTGGAGTATTTCGGGTATGTCTGTTATGCATATTCTAATTGTCTCAGTATAATAATAGCTTCTGTATTTCCAATTTGTTAATTTTTGCTTTAAATTTCATCTTATGAGCAAAAATATGCTGCGCCCCTTCTCTTCTGTCTACTAAGATTTCTCTAAAAACTCTAAAAAACACTTTAAAGACTTAAGAAAAGAGGGTTATGAACTGAGAGCCAGCAGGGCTCATCACAGTGGTATCAGAGCTCACATCCTGCCAGCTTGTGGGGTTTGAGAATTTATGAAGTCAAACAGAGAGGGTTTTGGTAAGTCCTATTTCAGAGGTGGCCCTAGAAATCAAAGAGGCGACCAGAATCCATTTCCACCATTTCCGTTTGCAGATCAGGAGGAGGAATTAGATTTTGACAATATGGCGAACAGGGCTGGAGAAAGTTCTCACAGAAATAACTGGGAGGATGAGGACAGAGAAGCCAAAGACGTGCTTAGAGGCATGGTTGCAGGGCAAGAGCAGGTTGCAACTATTCTTCAACAACTCAGCACGAATGTTCAGAATTTGTCATTAAACAGAGCTCGTAGTTTGGATTCAGATAGAGATGGCAGTATCCATAGACAGCCACAGAGGATTATAGATCCAGTACGCACATATGAGAGAGCTACATTTCCCACGTTCACCAGAGATGATGCTGAGGAAGTGGATGAAGCTGAACAAGGTGGTGAAGTAAATTTTGCAGATAATATTATGGCAATGCATGATGAGTGGGACAATTTGCCACCAAGGGTTAAGGAGCACCTTAACTTTGATAGGTTTATGAGCCAGAAGAGAGAGCACACCAGAAACAGGAATGACAGGCGTCCTAGACACAAACAGAGTGATCTTAAACAGGCAACCAGCAAACTAACTTTAGTACACTTTGATGGCAGTGGCAGAGTTACAGCACGTGCCTGGGTTAGTAAGCTGGATACCTTCCTGACACTACGCCCCATGCCTGAGGTGGATGCCATTCGCTTTGCAGCACTTCATCTAGATGGCGTAGCACATGACTGGTGGATTCATGGTATGACTACCCTTCATCATGACAGGATTACCTCTTACCAGGAGTTTACTGATAGACTAGTAGAGAGATTTGACAGAAGGGATCCTGAGCTTTTCTTCAGAGATTTAGCACAGCTGAAACAGTTAGGTAGCTTGGAATCGTACATTGGTGAATTCCAAAGACTATCTGTTATGGTGACAGGGATCTCAGAGAGAAGGCTGGTCATATTATTTATTGAAGGTCTTTTCGAGCCCATGAAAGGTTGGATAAAAGCTTTTGATCCACCTACCTTACAAGAGGCAATGAGGAAAGCTCGCAGCATGGAGCTATCTACACCTCGTAAGCCTTTTAGCTCGAGCTCGAAGCCTACAACATCATACACAGAAAATAAATCAGATTCAAAGAAGGCTGATAATACAGATCAGAAAAAGAAATTTGCAGCCCCTTTAGATCGAGAAACCATGAATGATTTGAGAAGGAGAAAACTCTGTTTTTATTGCAAAGGTCCGTATGATTTTAATCACGATTGCCCCTCAAACCAAAAGGGCAAAACAAGCATATGGAATGGTTTTATGAGGAAGAACCATTGACTGATTTTTCTGATCAGCGAGCTCCAATCTATGATACAGATGGAGAAGAATCAGAAAATGAAGCGGAAATTGCAGAGGAAACAGAACTTAAGGAGGCTCATATGTCCAGCATGCAGAAAGAGGGTTCTTTCAGACTTCGTGGGATCCTAGCTGGTCAAAGGGTCATATCTCTCCTTGATACAGGTGCAACCCATAATTTCATCGATTCACGGTTGGTAGAGAAACGGGGTATTCAAACTCAGCAGTTTGAAGGTATACGTGTGAGGGTTGCAGATGGGAACACTCTCGATTGTGAGAGGATGATACCTGACTTGCCTTTGAAACTTAATAATTTTGAGTTCAAGGCAGATTTTTATGTTGTAAACATGGGTGGAACTGATTTAGTTCTTGGCATGAAGTGGCTTCATGCAATAGGAGAGTTCACGCTTAATTTGCGTGACATGGAGATGAAGTTCACCATTGATGGCACAAACCATGTTCTTAAAGCCATCAGGGACAGCAACCTTAGGGAGATTTCACTTCGGCGAATGGAGCGTTTGATTCGTAATGATATGGTAGAGTGGGCTGCTGAATGCAAGCTAATGCCTTCACAGTTGGATCAGCAAGCTTCTCCATACCATCCAGATGTGCAGGAACTTCGAATCAAACATGCGAAGGTATTCAGTGCTATTCCACCAGGCAGGCCTCCTGATAGAGGTATTGAGCATATTATAGAGCTGGAGGAGGGCACGAAACCAATTATGATTACTCCTTACCGGCACCCCAAGCGTCTGAAAGATGAGATTGAGAAGACTATTCAGGAGCTGTTAGCTATGGGGCACATCAGGCCGAGTAAGTCACCCTTTGCTTCATCAGTTGTTTTGGTGAAGAAAAAGGATGGTACACTTAGAATGTGTATCGATTACAGAATGCTCAACAGGAAAACCATTAAGAACAGGTATCCTATTCCTCGGATAGATGAGTTGATAGACGAGCTTCATGGAGCTTGCTACTTCTCAAAGATTGATTTGAGAACAGGTTATCACCAGATCAGAGTCCGAGAAGAGGACATAGAGAAAACGGCGTTCAGATGTCACTGTGGACACTTTGATTTTTTGGTTATGCCATTTGGGTTAACCAATGCTCCAGCCACGTTTCAGTCGACAATGAACAGGGTTTTCCATCCTCACTTGAGGAAATTTGTTTTAGTGTTCTTCGACGATATCTTGGTTTATAGTAAATCATGGGAGGAACATATGGTTCACTTGGATGAGGTTCTGAGAATACTTGACAGGGAGTCCTTGTATGCCAAGGAGTCCAAGTGTGCATTGGGCATGGCAGAGCTTTTATATCTGGGACACATCATCAGCGGTGCAGGAGTCAGCATGGACCCAGAGAAGGTTCGAGCCATCATTGATTGGCCTACACCTGAGACTTTGACACAGCTCAGGGGATTTGTAGGATTGTGTGCTTTCTATCGTCGGTTTGTTAGTGGGTTCTCGCGGCATGCTGCGCCACTAACCGATTTGACTAAGAAAGGTGCTTTTGAGTGGACACCACTAGCACAAGCGTGCTTTGAGAAGTTCAAACTTCTCATGACTTCGTGTCCTGTTTTGGCTTTACCGGACTTCACTAAACCCTTTGAGTTACATTGCGATGCCAGTGGTGAGGGTATTGGTGCAGTTATTATGCAGGATCGTCACCCTATAGCTTTTGAGAGCAGAAAGCTAAGAGGGCCTGAACGGAGTTTTAGTATCTATGATAAGGAAATGTTGGCTATCATGCATGCGATGGCCAAATTCAGGCAGTACTTGATTGGTAGTAAGTTCACTGTAAAACCGATCATAATAGTCTGAAGCATTTTCTTGGACAGCGAGATCTTAATGAGAGACAACAAAAATGGGTCAGCAAGCTTCAGTCTTACGATTTTGACATCTCTTATGTCAAGGGCACTCAGAATGTGGTTGCTGATGCTTTATCTCGCCGTCCTCACTTGGGTTCTATTACATTGGTTTCAGAAGACTGGAGACACCTGATTGTAGCAGAGTATGCTAAGGACCCATGGGCCTCTAGCATAGTAGATGGATCAGTGTTGGATGACAGGTATTCACTTGTAGATGACCTTATCATCTACAAAGGGAGGATTTTATTGGTCCCAGGTTCTGAGATGAGGGACAGGGTTTTGAGGTCATTGCATGATTCACCCATGGCAGGACATCCCGGGTACTATAAGACCTATAGGCAGGTACGGGAGAGATTCTCTTGGAAGGGTCTCAAGTCCTATGTTCTCCAGTATGTCAGGGAATGTCTTGTTTGTCAGCAGAACAAGCAAGAGCACACATACCCTGCAGGTCTTCTACAGCCGCTTCCTATTCCTGAGAGGAAGTGGGATTGTTTATCCATGGATTTCATCACGGGCTTGCCAAAAGCTCAAGGGAAGGACAGTATTTTCGTGGTGGTAGATCGATTGACGAAATATGCACACTTTTTCGCAATCACTACTACACACACGGCTACTCAGATTGCTGATTTGTTCTTCCGAGAGGTATTCAGGCTGCACGGTTTACCTCGCAGTATAGTTAGCGACAGGGACAGCAGATTTATGAGTAACTTCTGGCAGGAGTTATTCAAGCTTTGTGGGACAGAGCTCACCCCTAGTACCAGTTACCACCCCCAGACAGATGGGCAGACAGAGATCGTCAACAAATGGGTGGAAGGGTACTTGCGTAACTATAGTTCAGGGCAGCAGAAGGCATGGGTGAGGTGGTTATATTTATGTGAGTACTGTTACAACACCACCCATCACATGAGCATCCAGATGACACCATATCGAGCGTTATATGGATATGACGCTCCGAGCTTTCTTGATTTATTGCTGAGTGACAGTAGAGTTCCCAGTGCTGGTGATTTGTTACAGGAGAACCAGGATATTATGAGAGCACTTAGGGAAAATATTCAGAAAGCCCAAAATCAGCAAAAACAATATGCTGATCAGAGACGAGTAGAGCGGTCTTTCGAGATCGATGATTTGGTGTACCTGATGCTTCAGCCGTATAGGCAGTCTACCCTTCGCAAGAAGGGCTCCGAGAAACTCAAGCCGCGATACTATGGACCTTTCAGAGTTGTCAGACGTGTAGGTCAAGTGGCTTATGAGCTGGATCTTCCGGTGGACAGTAGAGTTCACAACGTGTTCCATGTGTCACGCCTCAAAAAGGCGTTGGGACAACACGTAATTCCTTCTATTGATTTGCCACCCCTGGATGATGAGGGCAAATTAATTTTGATACCTGAGGCCATTTTGGATTCCAGAGAGCGTCATCTTCGGAGGCGGGTCATCAGGGAATACTTGGTTAAGTGGAGGGATCTACCAGCAGAGGATGCGACATGGGAGAGTGACAGTGTTCTTCAGCATCCAGCTTTGAGTTTGCTTGTGGACAAGCAAATTCGGGAGGGCGGACTGTGATGTCCCCTTGCTAGACAGTTCTCGGGAACAGAGCGTTAGCCCTTTTATTGGACCCTTGTGGGCTAGCCAGTTTGGATAGAGGGTCAGTGGTGCATTTTGGAGAGTTTGTTTGTTCGTGTTTTCAGTGGACAGTGTTTAGATCACAGTGAGCGTTGGCATTCCAGGAGTTCATCGCTTCTGACGGCACGAGATTATCTTGAGATTTGAGCATTTTACTGGATTTTAAGTGATTAAGTTAATTTATTAACTTAAAACGGCCTTTTTAATAAAGTCACATTGACTTTATTTATATTTTTATATCACTTAAATGTCAAAAGGAGGATTATAATATTTTAATGACTTTAAATATTATAAAAGTGCGCCCAACTATTGAAAAGGAATATATTGAAATGTTATAATATTTTTAAAACCCTAAAAAGGGCGTATCCTCATGGAAATGCGTGCTTTTGCTTAAAGAGGCATTTTGGCAATTGAAACTCATATCATTTTGACCATTTCTCTTTGCCTTGTGCAACTTTTCTCTGAGCATTCTCCTGAGAGCAAGGTTTGATCATTGTGTCCATTGGAGAACGGAAAACTCTTCAATGTTGAGTACGTTTGAGGCTGTGAGAGATCAGCTGAATCCGTACAATTGAGGGCTTCACACAGAAGTTCTACAGATTTCAGACAGAGCTTTATTTATGCAGTTATTTGTGCTTGGTAATAACTGAGGGGTTCTTGGTGGCGTACTCCTTGCTTCTGGAATTCTTCTTCAAAGATTCATTTCCTTCTTGTTCATGGCCGTACGGCCTACCTTGGTTTTTGTGCCTTGAGAAAGGCGTGTGAAGCAGTTAAGGAAAACGCCTTCTTTTTGAGAGGGTTTTGGCATCCATCATGGGCGGCTAGCTATTTCAGTGCTTTGTGACTTGTTTCTCAGCAGGAGAAACCACTTCTGGAGCATTGGCGTGCCTACAAGCTGATTTTCACTGTTTCCGGCTGTAGATTTGGCTATTGCTTTATATAAAATAACTGGAGTATTTCGGGTATGTCTGTTATGCATATTCTAATTGTCTCAGTATAATAATAGCTTCTGTATTTCCAATTTGTTAATTTTTGCTTTAAATTTCATCTTATGAGCAAAAATATGCTGCGCCCCTTCTCTTCTGTCTACTAAGATTTCTCTAAAAACTCTAAAAAACACTTTAAAGACTTAAGAAAAGAGGGTTATGAACTGAGAGCCAGCAGGGCTCATCACAAATAATGAAATTGCGATTTTGAGAAATAAATACAAATAAATTCATAAATAAATAGCAATGCATCAAATAACTCCCAGAACAATGGCAAATGATTTTATTATCATCATTGAGCAACTACAATGATATCCCGGTAACAGAAGAAGTAATTAAATGATATTTTTTTGAAGAACCTGATTATTACTTGCAGCCGCCTGGAAGACTGAAAAGAAAGTACGGCCCAGCTAGATCTTAACTTCTCCTCACGAATAAAGGCCGAAATGGACTCTCCTTGCCTGTGCGTCCAAGATGGTGGAGACTGGAGGCTAAGATGGTAGGCGTTTGGGATGCCAGGAGAAAAGACGTCCTTACAGCAGCAAGTACGGCCTGTCAGTAGCATTAAATACAGCCGTACCCTTTTCTTGGGGAGTACGCCAAATCCCAGTCAATGGTAACCTCTGAAAAGTGATTCTTCCTGATGAACAATAGAACCAAATACTGAATGGAAACTTCACTGTAAGCTCTGTATGACTTCTGGATAAACCCACGCTGATGGACAAGCTTCAACTGGTATTTCACAGCCTCAGTATGCCAGATTCTGAAGAGGGAACGTTCTCCAAAATCAACTGTCTGCAAAAACCCTTGTTTCGCAAACCCCAATGCTCAAAGAGAAAATAAGACAAATTTGAATAATCATAACATAATGAGTTCGATTTGTCTTGGCAGTATATATATCTCCTTTCATGAATTCGACCCAAGGCATCTTTTAATAATCATTTAAATAAATGATTAATTTCACCCCTTTTTGACTTAGGACAAATATTTAATAAATGGCGTCCCCTTTTGATTAATAATTAAATGTTCATTTAATTATTATTTTAACCCCTCTTTTATAAAGTATTAAATACTTTATAATTCGCCACTTAATAAATTTAATATTTCATTAAAGTGACTTTATATTATAAAGTCAAATTAATAAACTTTTAATAAATATTAAATGCCCAAGTAAACACTGTTGTTCATCGAATCATCAAATTGGGTCGAAACTGAGCTGACCAACTGAACCAGGTGCCCTGCTAAAAATAGCAACTCCTGCCTGCCTGACTTACTATAAATAGTAAGTATCTAAAAAACCACTCTGAAAGAGTCTGCAAAGGCACGAACCTGAATCAACTGCTGGAGTGATGTTCCCAACGCTGGATAACAGCCTCAAGTGATCCTCTAAACACAACTGCTAGCCTACGAGGATCTGGATAATAGGCTAACCACTATCACGACAGTACTGTCTAGGAAGGGGACATTACAAAAAACATGTGCAATGGTGGCTTAGGGATCCACCCACCTTCTCATATGTCTATATCCCTTGGGGCTAAACTGGTTTCACAACTCATCAACCCTCCCCACATGCTCTAGAAAAAATAATGGTAGATCCAATCATGCTGATCTAGAGAGAAAGAAAAAGAGAGAGTTGAGAACACTCTAAAAGCTGATTGAAACCATTAGAAGATACCTCTAAAGTCAGAGAAGAGACAAGCAGATCACTGGTATGCAAATTTCAGACGGGGTGAAAGTTCCTATTCATTCTCAGCTTACAGATGGCTTGATTGTTGTGGGTGAAGCTTCCAAGTTGAATATTAGAAGATTCAAGGTTCGTCTGAATTTTTTTTTAGTTCTTCTAGGGCTAATCTCAACACCTCTAAGTGCAGCTTCTACACTCTTAATAGCCTCCCATGTGAGAGAATTGATTTTACTTCACTTCTTGGGTTTGGAAAAGGAACTCATTAGGACATTTTTAAATATTTGGGCATCCCAATGGGGTGCCATTTTTAATCCAATGGCTGCTGGCCTCATATTATTGAAAAGATCAAAAAAGGATAACAGGATTCTCCAACTCCTAGTTATCTCTCATGGGCAGATTGGTTTTACTTACGGCCACTATTTCCTCTATGCCTATCTATACCTTGTCCATCTACTATGCTCGATTGGAAAAACTATTCAAATAGTTTCTTTGGCAAGGAGGAAAGCAATCTGAAAGGGAAATTTTTCCATTTAGTGTCTTGGCAAATAGTCACCAAAAACAAGTGCAATGGTGGCTTAGTGTAATGTCCCTATTGATTTACTTTTGAATTTTTCCTTGAACTTTATAGGTAAAGTCTAAAGATATCAGAAAATATGCTAATAATCAATAGACTTAAGAGGCAGCAAAATGATGCACCTTTGGACTATTTGAGGAGCCCTTTAAATGTCTAATATTAGTTGAATTATCTGATATTTATGTCTTGGTAAGGATCAATAATAGGAGGGGATAGAGTGATGCTATATCCTTAATAGGAACCTGGAAATGAAATATAAATCTAAGTGGTTCAAGACTGATGTATTGGCCAGATAATGAGTTTGCTATACCTGCTTATGGTGGTTATCACATACAACAGATGAATGCTGATCGGCCTCTTTTGAGCTCTTTATGTCTGCTCTTATTCAAATATAAACCATTGTTCTACATCCTACCTCTTAGATGAATTTGATGTCTTAATATATATCCTGTGAGATGAGAAGTTGTGCCTATTTGAATTATGACGTCTTTCTAGAATGGACATGATTCCCCCCTAATCGTTGTCATTAAGTCTTGTTTTAATTACTTAATCATTCAGCACCATAATCAATGGTTATAGCCAAACGATGTATTTGCCTGAGGAATCACGACCTTCTGTAAGTTATAATCGCGGCTTGCTAATTCTGATTGCTTGAGCTTTAATAATGTTTAGCATTGGTCTCTTAATGACTTAATTGAATATCCCAGTCTTGATTGGATTTCCTTAAAGCAACGATACCATCATGGAAAGTGCCTCCCGACACCTCAACTACTAACAAAGTCAACGTCCTTTGACTTGATGCTAAGAGTGTTTAGAAATAATTAAATGTATCATTCGTTGATCCTCCTTCAATGTATATCAGGGTTACCCCAAGTTTCCGGGACAGGGACGGCAGGGGACGGCGGGATGAGTCCCCAAGTTTCTAATTTTTGAGGCCAAATTTAGGGATGGCTATATAAAATATAGAAAAATTTAAAATATATAGGGAAACATTAAATATTCACATGAAAACAAGGATAAAGCATGCATATATACATTATAGAAACTTAGCTTATAACATTTTTGTTAAGAATTCATTGCCAATATAGTTTTTTTTTCAATTACGATATGAAAATCAAAATAAAAGGAACATGGTACACTGCTGCCATCCCCCTGGCTGTTTCCGAGATGGGGACGGGGGGGTTTAGACCAGGGGAAGCGTCCCCGGGTTGTTAGTTTTTAAGATCAGAAATTAAATAAGCAAAATTAAAACAATTTGACACAACATATACCCTGGGAAAACCCTCCAACTTGAGGGAGAAAAAACCCAGCAACAATATATCACTTATATATTGAATAATAATCAGCAATTCTCTTTACAATGAGGCCAATCACAAGGCCAAATATCAGCACCAAACTTGATCCAACCTCCTGATAATAATATCGCTCTTCCTTGATGATAAATTCGGCCTTCTAGAAGAATTACTTTGATCTCTATAATGATGCACTCCAATCTCGAACTTGGTTGTAGGTAAATTCGCACTTTCTTGAATGATTGTAAGATAATCATGAATGAGAAACTCGAGCCTCCTTATATACAAATCAAAAGGGAGATCTTCAAACCATCACGCCTCTTCTAGATGCAATGTCGGCCTTCAAAATGAAGAGATGTAACTCATGAAGGGTAGTGAACAATATGAAGTCGACCTCATACAATTTCGATTAACAATAAATAAATATTATTTATTCCCAAGTGAAGCGCCTCTTCACTAGTGACGTCTCCAATAAATTAAATAGCCGTTAGGCTATATTTTATTTATTGCTTTGATACAAGGTTGTGGCTGGAAGTAAGAGGCCCGACGCTATAAACATCAACAATCCCTCTCAGCTATGGAGGAATACTTCCCGCTATCCAATGTCATGGAGTCTCTCAGCATGATATCATCCATCATGGCTACTCCCATGTATGGAAAGAACATGTGCACAAGTGCCCATCACGGAGTCACTCAACGTGATGTCATCTCATCATGACGTCCACCATGGCTACTCCCAGAGGGTGGATAAACACAAGTACAAGTAAATCATCACGGAGTCTCTCAACGTGATGTTGTCATGGAGTCACTCAACATGACATCCACCATGGCTACTCCCAAAGGGTGGAAATAAGGGCTTTCACCTCAAATTTTTCTCACAGATAAAGATGCATTAAAGCAAATCATAGAAGATCACTGATGTTGAGTCTCTCTCTCAGCTAGGGCTTCATTCTCCACAACTCCAAGCTTGTCTCGAAAGTTCACAAACTTTACTCTGGAGAGAGGCTTGGTGAGAATATTAGTCGTCTGCTCATCAGTGCCAATGTATCTCAACTGGATAGCTTTCCTCAATACCATATCTCTGATGTAGTGGTATTTGATCTCAACATGTTTTGTTTTGTCATGAAACACTGGATTGACAGAAAGCTTCACACAGCTTTGATTATCACAATGAATGACAGTCGGCTCCAATGATTGTCCAAACAATCCTGCAAGGAGCTTCCGAAGCCATACTACTTCTCGAGTTGCCACACAAGCTGCAATATACTCGGCCTCTGCAGTGCTTAGTGCTACTGAAGACTACTTCCTACTATACCAGGAGATCGTCGCAGATCCCAAACTAAAGCAACATCCAGAGGTGCTCTTCCAATCAGCTACACACCCTACCCAATCAAAATCAGAATATCCTTGCAACTTTAGATCCACACTGGAAGAATATCTCAAACCATATCCAACTGTGTGTTGTGACGTTTTTCACACATCGCCCCATTGCAAATGGGGACCCCCCTAATTTTGGCTTTCCCTTTTCGGTCGTTTTGTTGTTGTCTCTCTTTTTCTACTGTCTGCCTTTCGAGGATTGCGCCCGTCAGTGAATTTAAGCATGAAACTGACCAAGTCTGAAAATTAGGGTTTTGTCTTCCTGGTTAGTTTGAGGTCGAATAAAGTGAGCAAATTGAAAATTGAACTTAACATTGTTGTCAGTGTGCTTCCAGCAGGATCTCAGCAAGTTTTCATCAAATTCCAGGTACTTACTATTTTTAGTAAGTGTGAAATTCAGGGCAATTTGTCAGCTATTTCAAGATTCCGACCATCACACTGCATTCAGAGTATATCAGATTGCTTGCATGCCAAATTTGAGCGAGAACAGATAACTTACTATTTTTAGCAACTGCTTCCCAAAGACAAATTCTGTGGTCCGTATGCAGATTTTCTCGTATGTCTCGTGATATTCCTTCGGGGTTTTAGACCCAATATGGTATAACATGCAAGCCGGTAGCCAATCACTGTAATCCACCTGATATGTTTTTAGGTCTCAGCCGTCGTGGTTTTCCTCAGACATGCCTGGCATCTCGGTGGGTTTTTCGAGAGTCAGATGGTGTGATGCAAACGAGGATTTCACCAAGAAGGAACTTGCTATTTTTAGGTGTGTAACCCAAGCAGTTCGGCCTCAAATAGCCAGATTCAATAGCTGATCGCAGTATCACGTGAAACGAGAGTAAATTGAGATCTGATACGCATGCAAAGGTGTTAGTTTCAAATTTCGAGCCTAAAAAGAACAAAAGTCAAAATCTTCAAACCGGCGAAACCAATTTACCGCTTCAAGCTATCTGCTGGTGAAATTTCAGGTCAAACGGAGCACTTACTATTTATAGTAAGTCAAATTGGAAACATGCTAAAAATAGTAAATCAGCTGTATGCGTCAGTGTCAGCCAGCAAGTCACATGGTGAGGAGCGCCTCGTCCAAATTTCAACTCGATCAGAGCTTGGGAGCTATCAGAAACATGAGGTTACTATTTATAGTAAGCCACCCTCAAAAACAGGCTATAAATAGCAGGGTGACTGAAAATGGCAGTGTCGACAGGTTGATAGGGTTATGAAGAAACTACGTTCAAAATTTCAGGTTGATCCGAGCTTCAGAGGCGCAAATTCAGAGAACTCACTATAAATAGCAGGGCACGTAAGCTGGCAAGGATGATGAAAATTTGTCTAAGTCTGGAGTCTCGTCCAGCAGGCATAAGAAAATGCCCCCATCTCAGCTAGAGGCGTGGAAAATTTTTGAAAACGAGGTTCATCCTTCACACAGGGCAAAATGCGCCCAAGGTGAGAAAAGTCAAAGAAAGTCAAAGTTTTTATCTTGCTCCAGGGGCAAAATGCGCCCAAACTTGAAGAGGAAAAAGTTGAAAATTTTTCTAAGTCTGAGACCTCGTCCTTCACCAGGGGTAAAATGCGCCCAGCTCAAAGAGGCATCAAGAAAAATATTCTAAGTCACTGTTCATCCTCCTAGAGGCCTCAAATGCGCCCATCTTGAGAGAAGGTCAAACAAGTCAAAGAATTTTATCCTCCTCCCATGCTAAAATGCGCCCAAGGAAGAGTTGGTGCAAGGTATTTGAAAAATTTTCTAAGTATGAGTTCTCATCCTCCATCACCTAGCAAATGCGCCCATCTCTCAAAAGGTCAAAAGAGTCAACATCTTCTATCCCTCTCCCTATGTGAAATGCGCCCAAATAAGGGCAAGTAAAGACAAAAACAAGGTGGGGAATATTCCAAAGGAGGTGGCGTTGCAGATTTTCATCCTCCTAGACATGTAAAATGCGCCCAGCAAGCAAAAAGGTCAAAGGGTCAACAAAGTTTATCCTCCTCAAGGCAAGAAATGCGCCCAAACAAGCTCAAGTGAAGACAAAAGGTTAAGGCGTTGGAATCTTCATCCACTACATCATGCAAAATGCGCCCATCCTCCTCTATGTCTCAAATGCGCCCAAAGTTGAGATGTGAAAGGTGAATAAAGGTAGTAAATAAGGTAAAGGTGGGTGAAAATTCTCTTCTAGGCGTGGTGAAAGCTTGATGAATGCTAGGCGTTGAAAGTGTGAAGTCCTTCTTCAAATGTCAAGTGCGCCAAAGTGAGGTGAAATGTGATTAAGGCGTGGACAAGGTGCATGTGAAGTGTTGAAGATGAAATAAGACGTGGTTTCAAAATTTCCCTAAGTGGTAATATTATTCTCCAAATGCTATGCGCCAAGGGTGATAAGTGATGAAGTGTTAGAAAATTTCTTAAGGCATAAGTGTGAAAATTTTCTAAGGCGTGATTTTCCTCTTCAAGTATAAAGGTGGTGAGTGATGGAAAATAAAATTGCTAGGCGTATCCTCTTGTATATGCCATATGCGCCTAAAAGTGTTGAGGGATGATAAGTATGCTAAGGCGTTAGACTTTTAAAATATTCACTTTCAAGTGTGATGCTAGGCTTGTGAGTGCTAAGGCGTGATTCTTCTCAAGTGTGAAATAAAATATAAGATGAGTGACAAGATGATTGCTAGGGCGTTGGAAATTTTATAGAGAATAAAATACAAAGGATGAATAATGCATGCCAGATGAAAAGTAAATTAAGTGTGATGCGCCTTCAAGAAAAATTTTCTAAGTTGATTTTCCCTCGCGAGCAAGATGATCAAAGTTGAGTAAAAATAAAATTTTCTAAGGCAAAATTTCCAGAGTGATTCAAAAAAATTTCTAAGGCACAAGATATTTTCTCCCTTAGAAAAACGCCTAGAACTCTGAGGTGATGGATTTTTCCTTGAAGCACAGATGAACCGCCAGAGATGAAGTCAGTGACTGCCAGCTTCACGAGGTTAATAAAAATTTTCCAAGTCAGAGCAAAATTCTCAGTGGGGATCGAAGAACGAGGACAAAATTGTTGAAAGAATAATTTTCTAAGGTTCAAAATTCAGAGAAATAAAATGAACCCGTTAGTTGTGCACCATGGGTTCGATGCGTTCTGGAAAATTTTCTTCGGGTATCAAGATTGCCGATGAGGAGTTGATTTTAAGGTCTTCCTTGTCGAGAATTTTGGGATGAAAGACCAAGTGCGGGGTACACCAGGTTGATGTATTTCCTAAGGGAATTTGAAAATTTTCTAAGGCAAAAATGAAGAAATTGGTTTTAATTAGAATCCTCAGTGATGAATTTGAAAGAAACCTTTAGGTAATTTGCTTCAATCCGCCGTGAGATGAACTTGAGCGAAACGAATAAATCGAGGTTATACAGAGCTCAGTGAAATGAATTTCTAAAGATGAAGTTTGTCTAAGGCATGAAAATTTGAACGCAAGTTGGCGATGTAAGGCGATGAAACTTGGAGCGTGAAAATCTTGGTAAGTAGGTTGAGTTATATTGAGAAGTGTTCTAATGCTTTTCTCCTTGCTTGTTTCGCGGGAGGAATGTTGAGGTCGAACACGATGACTTGAGTGGAAACGCGATGAAGATGAGTTTCAATCTCGAGAGGAGGAGAGTTGCAAGAAATTGGCTAAGTGTTAACTCAAGTGACAAGGATGAAAACCCTCAAGTGGAAGAAATCAAAGAACAACGCCAAGAAAGAAGATCGAGAACAGTGTGAACGCGTCTACAAGTGGAATCTTCTAGAAGGATGATGGTGGACATTATGGCGCATTTATTACCCCACTCTCCTCTGTGGCGGTTTTTAGGGCAATATTATTTAGGGCTGAGGTGGCGCGATTATGGCCACTCTATTGATTGTAACCCTAGCCGTCTTTTGGGACTTGGCTAGCTATATAAAGGGGGAGTCCCCCTCATTTGTAATGGATTAGAAAGTAGACAGTAGAGAAGATTAGAATAGACATAGAGTAGAGGGACAACTTAGAAGTAGCTTAGTATTGTAGAGCATTTTGCATAATTTGGAGAAGAGAGAAAGTTTTCCCTTTGAAAACTTTTGAAGAGATTGTTGTGTAACACATTTTATGATAATAGATCTTTTCATTGATGATGGAATTCGTCTTGTCATGAAATGCTAGCAAGGTTTCTTCTTCCTTTCGTATCCAAGTAGCTTAATTCATGCAAGTAGCTTACTTTGGTGTGTGGTGTTTTATTGAGATAGCTTCGTTTTATTCCATACCACTAGCGGCTTGTTGATGATAAGTCGCCTTGGTGGTCAACCGGACATTATCTTGTGTTTAACCCGGTTGTGATTTATATAGCATATGCGTCGTTGTGATGGTGTATGCATGTTAAGTCATAATTTGAACATCTTTTGCTATTTCCCTTGAAGATTGCACCGATTTTGCTGAGGCTGTCCGACGGAGGCTAGGTGAAATCCGGTTGAAGTCTATTGAAGTGAAGCTCCACATATCCTGCATTTAGAATAGAACATAAACTTCTTAGGCCCTACACCCTTTTCAATTCATTTTACTTGTTAGAATAGGAAACCCGCTTCATAGATAAATCTTTCGAGCATTTGAATCCCTTTCTCCACTGCCGAATAATTCTGTAAGTCCCCTTGAAATACCAGCAAATCACATCGAGCCAAACTGAGCCTATTCGCATTAAAGGAACCTTGGAGTTGAACGCATGAACTTTCTTGCAATCTTAGCATGCGGAATACTTTGATCAAGAGAGAATAGGGAAGCCGTTGGCAACTTTATTCTGCGTTGGTGCGGTCACGAAAAACACATCAACACTGTGCCACACAAGTATCTCAGGATATGCTTCGCTGCAACTGTATTTGTCTTGGTTCACACATGAACTGACTGAGTGCACTCACTGCATAGCAAATATTTGGTCTAGTATTGACTAGATACATCAACGATTCAATCAACTGCCGATACATAGTAGGATCCACTAGATCTGAACTAACTACAGACTCATTTAGCGTCAAATTGGTTTCCATCGGTGTAGACATGGATTTGCAATCCATCAAGCCAAATCTCTTCAAGATGTCTATTGTATGCTTCCCTTGACTCAGAATGATCTCATTAGGCCTCTGCCATACTTCTAAACCAAGGAAGTAATGCATGTACCCAAGATCCTTCATCTCAAATTCAAAAGCTAACTCCTTGCATTTGATAATGAGATGTTCTTCTCCTGTAAGAAATAGATCATCAACATAAAAAACCAAGATCAATGCCTCACCATCAATTACCTTGAAGTACAGGTTTGAATCAGCATCATTCTTGGAGAAGCCCAAGCTCATCTGGTATCGATCAATCCTCTCATACCAAGCACAAGGAGCTTGCTTAAGGCCATACAAAGCCTTCTTCAATCTACAAACATGGGACTGCTTCCCATGAATCTCAAAGCCATCAAGTTGCTCAATGTATACCTCTTCTTCAATTAAACCATTAAGGAATGTTGTCTTCACATCCATCTGATGTAACTTCCATTCTTTAGCTACTGCAATAGCAATGATAGTCCTGATGGATGTATAATGAGCAATTGGAGCAAATGTTTTTTCATAATCTATTCCCTCTTTCTGAGAGAACCCTCTAGCCACAAATCTAGCCTTGTACTTCTCAATGCTTCCATCACCCGCATGCTTGATCTTGAAAAGCCACTTAGAAGATACAACAAATTTCTCTTCAGGTCTAGGTACAATATCCCAAACATCGTTCTTGAGGATAGATTGATATTCTTCAGCCATAGCATCTCTCCATACTTGCTGACTTGAAGCTTCCTCAACATTGGAAGGCTCAAATTCAATAATATGACTCATTAATGCAACATAGCTAGGAAACTTCTGTGGTCTTTTGCTTTCTCGGAATGTTCCTCTAGGGGCTGCAAACTTTTCTGCCTCTTGCATTGTTTGCCTAGCCCATAGAGGTCTCTTTCGACCTATAACAATATCTCTTGGCCCATCAGTTGGTTCCAAAGGCTCAACTAGATCACCATCTTCTTCTAGTTCAGTAGACTCCCCTGAATCTCAGGAGTATGGTCAACTTCCATGTCCTAAGGAGTCTCCTGGTCTTCATTATCTATCTCCATATAAGAGTCTTTAGATCTCTTGAATGCAACATCTTCAAATGTAACATCCTTGCTGATCTCTATCTATTTTTGGCCTGGAATGTAAATCTTGTATGCTTTTGAAGACTCACTATAGCCCACAAATATTCCTTTCTTGCCAAATGGTTCCAACTTAGTCCTTTTATCTTTAGGCACATGAACGTACACAGGACAACCAAAGATTCTCAAGTGACTAACTTCAGGCTTCACACCTGTGAAAGCTTCTTCAGGAGTCATGTTCTCCAAAATATGATGAGGACTCTGATTTTGAACATACACTGTCGTTATAGATGCTTCTACCCAAAGGAAGGTTTGCAAGTCTTGATCATGGATCATAGCTTTAGCTGCCTCAACAATGGACCTATTCTTCCTTTCTGCAACACCGTTTTGCTATGGATTGTAAGGGACACAAAACTCCCTCTTAATCCCTGCCTCAATACAAAAGTTACAGAAGCCTCCAAAGATGTATTCTCCTCTGTTGTCAGATCTCAAAATTTTGATCCTCTTCCCAAACAAGTTCTCTACTTGAGCCTTAAATTCTTTGAATTTCTCAAGTACCTCTTCAGATTCTTTAGTCTTTAAGAAATAAATCCAAGTCTTTCTAGAGTAGTCATCAATGAAAATTACATAATACAAGAAACCACTCAAGGAAGCAACAGACATTGGACCACACAATTCAGAATGAACAAGATCTAGAATACATTTGGATCTACTCTCACTACTATGAAAAGGACCTTTAGTATTCTTACCCAATGCGCATCCTCAGCAAGTACCTTCATGCTCCTGGCTGAGTTTTGGAAGGCCAGTGACCATCTTCTCCATGGATGGGAGTGCTCTGAAATGAAGGTGAGCAAGTCTCCTATGCCAAAGCTCACATGAACTGGTGGATTCATGCAACAATGCCTATATCGGATGAGTGGAAAGTCTATAGAGACTCTCTTGCCAAACACCAATCACTCGGGCTGTCTTGATGCTAGAGTTCTTCGGCCATGCAAGAACTTTTCCTTCAAAAAATGCAACTTGATATCCCTTGTCCTCCAAGGCTGAAATTGAGACAAGGTTCCTCTTGATGCCTGGTACAAATAACACATCGCTCAACTAAAGAGAGATGTCGGAATCTAAGTGAAGAGAGGAGGCTCCAACACTTTTCACAGAATAGCATGCATCATCTCCAATTATGACTTGAATGCTTGTATCTCTCTCCACCAAATCTAAAAGATGTTTTCTAAATCCAATAATATGACGAGAGGCGCCACTATCAATCAACCATGTGTTGCTATCCGTTGGAACATTGCTTGATAGGGCAGAAATAAATAGAAATCCACTTGAATTGTCTCTTGAATCCTTCTGAGGAGAGACCTCGTCCACATCTACTATGGAAACATGTTGTTTTGGTCTAGTTGAACAATCTTTCGCATAGTGACCAAAATTGTCAAATCTAAAGCACTGTATATGGGAGAGATCCTTCTTCTTCTTAGATTCAGGAGCACCATCCGATCTTCTATCTTTGTTCCTCTTGAAATTTCTTTTCTTCCCTTCTCTTCCTTTCCTCTTTGATGATTGAGCAGCAAGTACATGAATATCTTCATTGTTAGAACTTCGCCCATTGCCTCTCGCTGCCAATCTCGATTCCTCTTGAATGCAATCTGCCCTAAGACGATCAAACTTTGGTAGCTTTGATCTTCCACTAATGCCTTGGATAAATGGCTCCCAAGATTGAGGAAGACCATTGAGTGCCAACATGACTAAGTCCTTATCATCAACCATATGACCAATGGCACAAAGCTGATCTCTTAACTCGGTGTTCTTCATGAAGAAGGAGATGACAAAATCTCCTTTCGCCATCTTGATATGATGAAGTTGTTGCCTCAATGCAAGAGCTCTGCTTGTATTATTGATCTCATACAATCCCTCCAAGGTCTTGAACATCTCTCTTGCTGTCTTCAACTTGGAGATAATAGGTACAAGATGATCCTTCACATAATCAATCAAAATCTTCTTGGCCTTCGTGCCATTCTTCTTCCATTGTGACTTCTCATTCTCATCGGAAGGCTCAGGAACTTCGCTCTACACGAACTCAGCAATCTCATTTTCTTCCAATGCAATCAAAATTCTAAACTTCCAAGAGGTGAAGTTAGAAGCACCTTCAAGTCTATCTTCAACTTTGAGCCCGTTCACCATTTTCGAAGATAAGATAGACACACGAAGATGAGAACAAGAGAGGAAGAGTATGCTGCTTATAGAAATCTGATCACGATCTTGCTTAAACCCGCTCTGATACCATGTTAATTTTTAAGATCAGAAATTAAATAAGCAGAATTAAAACAATTTCACACAATTTGACACAACATATACCCTGGGAAAACCCTCCAACTTGAGGGAGAAAAAACCCAGCAACAATATATCACTTATATATTGAATAACAATCAGCAATTCTCTTTACAATGAGGCCAATCACAAGGCCAAATATCAGCACCAAACTTGATGCAACCTCCTGATAATAATATCGCTCTTCCTTGATGATAAATTCGGCCTTCTAGAAGAATTACTTCGATCTCTATAATGGTGCACTCCAATCTCAAATTTGGCTGTAGGTAAATTCGCACTTTCTTGAATGATTGTAAGATAATCATGAATGAGAAACTCGAGCCTCCTTATATACAAATCGAAAGGGAGATCTTCAAACCATCGCGCCTCTTCTACATGCAATGTCAGCCTTCAAAATGAAGAGATGTAACTCATGAAGGGTGGCGAACAATATGAAGTCGGCCTCATACAATTTCGATTAATAATAAATAAATATTATTTATTCCCAAGTGAAGCACCTCTTCACTAGTGACGTCTCCAATAAATTAAATAGCCGTTAGGCTATATTTTATTTATTGCTTTGATACAAGGTCGTGGCTGGAAGTAAGAGGCCTGTTGTGACCTTTTTCACACATCGCCCCATTGCAAATGGGGACCCCCTAATTTTGGCTTTGCTTTTGGATCGTTTTGTCGTTGTCTCTCTTTTCTACTGTCTGTCTTTCCGAGGTGCGCCCGCTATTGAACCTTAACGTGAAATTTTGGCTAAGTCTAAAAATTAGGGTTTCCATCTTTCCAGCCAATTTGAGGTCAAGTGAGGCGAATAAATTGAAAATAAAGACTAACACTGTTGTTAGTATGCTTCCAGCAGGTTTCCACTGAAGTTTCATCGGATTCTGACTACTTACTATTTTTAGTAAATGTGCAATTTAGGGCGTTCCGTCAGCATTTTTGAAGTTTCAACAGTCACACCACATTCGAACACATCAAGCTGCTCGTGTGCAAAATTTGAGCTGAAACAGACAACTTACTGTTTTTAGCAGTCCAGCTTCCGGCGGATTTCAGGGTTTAGATGCAGAGATTTTCTGCGCATGTCTGCATATTCCTTATGGGTTTTTCGAGACCTTCGCGATGGTATAACATGCAAAGTGAGATAGCGACTTTCAGAGTTCAGCCGAGGCTATTTTTAGGGTTTGCATGTCGGGGTTTTCTTTGCATGTCTGCATATTCCTTATGGGTTTTTCGAGAGCTTCGCAATGATGTGACATGCAAACGAGATGGTCACTCATTTAGGAACTTACTATTTTTAGATGCATCCAGGCCCCAGCGCCGAATCCGAACAATGTGATGCGAAGCGAGAACAAGATGCGTTTGATATGCATCAGAACAAATTAGGGTTTCTAGCTTCGGGACCCGAAAAGAGGGGTAAAAAGTCAGAATTTTCGAAAACCGGTGTATACCACCGCGATCAGCATCCTTCAAGCTATCTGCTGGTAAAATTTGAGGGCAAACAGAGCACTTACTATTTATAGTAAGTCATTTCAAAAACTGGCTAAAAATAGCAAGTCAGCAGCAGGCGCCGATGTCAGCAGGCCGGTCACGTGGTGAGGAGCGCCTCATTCGAATTTCAAATCAAACGGAGTTATGGAGATATCAGAAACAAGCGGTTACTATTTATAGTAAATCACCTCCAGAAATATGCTATTTTTAGCAAGTCAGCTCAGAGTAGCAGTGTGAACAGGTTGATGAAGTCGTGAAGATCCAGTGTTTAAAATTTCAAAGCAATTTGAGCCTCTAAGGTATGAAAATCAAAGACTTACTATTTATAGTAAGGCATGGGAAGCTGGCAGAGGCTGAGAAAATTCTAAGTGATGACTCTTATCCTGTAGCCTACCTCAAATGCGCCCTCATCCAGTTGGCAGGTGATAAAAATTGCTAAGTGTTGAAAATATCCTGCAGGCACCCCTAAATCCGCCCTCACATGCAAGCAAATGCAAAAAAAATTTAAGTGTTAAACATCCTTCATACCATGTCATATGCGCCATGTCTAGAGGAAAGTCAAAGAGTCAACATGAGTTTCATCCTCCTCCTATGGCAAAATGCGCCCATGTATTAGACTCTCATCCACCTCACATAGCAAAATGCGCCCACCTCTCAAGAAGTCAAAGGAGTCAAAGAGTTTTATGCACCACAAATAGCAAAATGCGCCCAAATAAGGGCATGTAAGGACAAAAATGAAGAAGCTCAAGAGTCACAAGTAAAAGGCGTTTGAATGAGCTTTATCCTTCACACTATCTAAAATGCGCCCATATGCCAAGGAAGTCAAAGAGGTCAACGTGTTTCATCCTCCACCACCTCAAATTTGCGCCCATCCTCCACATCATGCAAAATGCGCCCAAAGTTAGCAAAGGAAAAGAGTCAAAGCTTGGCATTGGAAGTTTCATCCTTCATGCATGCCTAAATGCGCCCAAATGGGGCCATGTGAAGACAAAAACAAGGAAGTTGAAGAGTCACATGCTAGGCGTTGAAAGTTTTCATCCTCCTCTACATGAGAAATGCGCCCAAGTTATGGTCAACAAGTCAAAGCAAATCCAAAAAGTTTATGAGTTAGAAACTCGTCCTTCACACATGCTCAAATGCGCCCAAGTGAGGGCATGTAAAGACAAAAATGAGGGATATGAAAGGTCACAAGAAGGCGTGGTAAATGTCATTTCTCTTACACATGTGATATGCGCCATGCAAAAAGGTGGGTGTAGAGTGAAACGTGGTAAAGTTAATGAGTGAAAATGACTATGGCGTTGAAGTGTGAAGTATTCTCTCATGAAGAATGGGATGTGCCTAGACTTGAGGGATGATATTGCTAAGTGATGAACAATAAGGGAAGGCGTTGGAAATGTTATCCTTCCTCAAGTGTAATATGCGCCCAAGTGTGTAAGGTGGAGATTTGAACAAAAATATTGCTAGACAAGTTGAATATTCCTCATGAAGAGCCAAATGCGCCCAAGGCATAAGGTGATGCTAGGCGTTGAAAGTTAAAATGTCCTCCTCAAACATAAAATGCGCCCAGGGGGAGATTAAAGTTTACTAGGCGTTAGAATTTTTTAAATGAAAATGTCCTTCATGGTATAATATGCGCCCAAGGTAATGGAAATATTTTTTTTCTAAGTGAGTTGATGTAATGAAATTTTCCTCACAGGCAAGGTGAACGAAGTTGAATAAAATTTCCTAAGGCAAAATTTTTCAAGATGCTAAATGATTCAAAAAATTTCTAAGGCACAAATATTTTCTTAAGAAAATACGCCTAGACTTCGAGGTGATAGAATTTTCCTGAAGTCCGAGTGAATTTTGCCAGTGATGAAGTCAGAAGATGTTGGCAGTGCAGGAACAATAAAAAATTTCCAAGTCAGAGCAAAGAAATACTTCAGGATCGAAGAATAGGAATAAATTTGTTTTTCCAAGGTTCAAAATTCAAGAAATTAAATGAACCCGTTCATTGTATACCCATGAATTTGACAAATTCTGAAGAAAATTTTCTTCTGGGTATTGAAGATCTCCGATGAGAAGTTGATTTTAAAGTCTTCTGCACTTCGCCAAGGCGTTTAGGATGGAGATTTTGATGGGCACCAGGTTAATGAATTTTCCTAAGGGAAAATTTTAAAAAAAATTCTAAGGCAAAGAATAAAATGTGTTGTGGCGGATGAATTTGAAGTTGGATGCCTAGATAATTTTTGATCAAATTCCGAATGAAGGCATTTTTCTCGAGCTTGAGTCAGATGAAATATCAGAGTGAAGTACGCCAGGCAGAATGCAAGATGGGTTAGAAAATTGGCCAAGGCATGAAGAATTTGAATGCGAAGTTGGCTAAGAAAGATGGTGAACCCTTGGAAGTTAAAGTGCGAAAATCCTGCTAAGTAAGTTGAATTTATATTATGAAGTGTTCTAATACTCTTCTCTTTATTTGTTTTGCAGGAGGAACGTCGAGACAAGGCGGTGATGACTTAAGGTGATGAAGAAAATACTCCGAGACTACATTTCAACCTCGAAGGAAGAAAAGTTGCAAAAAATGGCTAAGTGTTGAGACTTAGTATATGCCCAGCTCAAGTGATAAAGAAAAAAGTTGAAGAACAACATCAAGGAGAAAGAAAGAATTTGAAGCAGTGGTGATCAGAATCATCCGACTTGCAGTCTAGAAGAAGATCGAGAACAATGTGAACGCGTTTCAAAGTTGGAATCTTCTAGAAGGATGATGGACATTAATGGCTCATTTATTACCCCACTCCTCTTAGTGGTGGTTTTTAGGGTGAATCTTGTTTAGGGCTGAGGTGGCACAATCTGGGCCATCCAGCTGATTGTAATCTGAGCCATCCGTTGGACTTGGCCAGCTATATAAAGGGGGAGTCCCCCTCATTTGTACTCAGTAGAATTAGAGAGTAGAAGTTAGACGATAGACATAGAGTAGAGGGACAACTTAGAAATAGCTTAGTATAGATTGATAGTGTAGTTGAAGAAGAAGGAAAGTTTTCCTTTGAAAACTTTTGTAAGAGATTGTCGTGTAAAACTTTCATAATAAAAGATCTTTTCATTGATGGTGAAATTCGTCTTTGTTATGGATAGCTAGCGAGGTTTCTTCATCCCTTCTACTTCAAGTAGCGTAGAGTAGCGTAATTTCATTTTTATGCAAGTAGACAGTAACTGTGGAATGTGGTCTTCAATTTGAGCAAACTTCTATCATACCACTAGTGGGCTCGCTAATGGTGAGTTCGCCTTGCGTGTCAACTGGAACATCGTGGACTTAACTTCGTTTGTGATTCACACGTTGGTATGCGTCGTTGTGACGGTGTCTTCGCGTTGAATTATGATCTGAACACCTTGAGCTACTCCTTTGAAGATTGCATTGGTTCTGTGGAAGCTGTCCGTAGTGAGGCAAAGCAGAGCTTGGTTGAAGCTAGTGAGAATTGATCGCCATGTCCCACGCCTTAGAGTAGATTAGAGCTTTTCTAAACCCTGCACCATTTCAATTCAGTACTTTCTGGTTAGAATAGGAAACCCGCGCTTCATAGACAAATCCTTCGAGCATTTGAATTCCTTTCTCCGCTATTGAATAATTTCGTAAGTCCCCTTGAAATACCAACAATCACATCGAGCCGACTGAGCCTATTCGCACTGAAAGAACCTTGGAGTTGAACGCACAAACTCTCTCGCAATCTTAGCGTGCTGGATATTTTGATCAAGAGAGAATAGGGTAGCCGTTGGCGACTTTATTCTGCGTTGGTGCGGTCACGAAAAACACATCAACAAGGCCCGACATTGTAAACATCAACACGGGTAACACTGATGTATATCACTGCCTCCTAAATGGTACTTATCACAGTTGATAGATTATCCTTTATAATTCTGAGTCGATGTATTCCTTAGCAATATCAATGGTTCCTCTACCGGCTATATACCTTTGTATCGTCCCTATTAATATTTACAATTTTATATTTCATACTCATAATATTAGTTTGTGTTTAATATTATATCTATGAATTGATTTGATTGTTCTATATTTAATTTTATATATTTTTAATATTTATTTTATTATTTAAATTGTTTACATTTATAACATTATTTATAATCTTTATAATTATAATATTGTCTTTGACAGTTATAATTATAATGATATTCAAATGGTTAATAATTTTAAGTATGCTCTTTGTTATTTAAATGTCACGATTTTGGGGACATGACACTTAGGGATCCACCCACCTTCTCATATGCCTCTATCCCTTGGAGCTAATCTGTTTTGGCAAATCATCAACCCTTGCCACATGCTCTAGATAAAAATAATCATTGATAAGTATGTTGGATCCAATCATGCTAATCTTCTTTCAAGGATTGTCCCTAAAGGTGGGTCTTCAAAAATTTGGAACTTTATGATTAAATCTGTTGACATGATTTCCAGACATATTTCATGGCTGCCATTGAATGACAATAAGATTCACTTTTGGGATGATCCAATCATGAATAAAGAACCCCTTTCTCATCATCTGGATCAAGATATGTGCAGCAAATGAAGGCACAGGGACACTAAAAACTTTCTGCTATGTTTGACTAGTCTGAATTCAGGGCTGATTGGAAGTCTTTTGGTCACCTCCCACAGAAGCTAAAAAAGCAAATGGATCTAGCATTCGTTTGTGATCCAAGGTTCCCCTGGTAGTAACAGCCACAGATTTCCTAGTTACAGATCCTGTTTCAAAAACAGTGCCAGATCCGGCTCTCGCGGTAGATCCAGCAGCAAATGTTCAATCACAGTTCAGCATTTGCATCGGAGTAGGCAGTACCACCAGTAGTAGGGGTAGGAATGGAGATAGAAGAAGCAGTGGGGTTGCAGAGACAAAAGTAAATTCTATCCAGCAATGAATACAAACCCACTTGCCATAGCCAAGATGACAAATTGATGTAGGGACCAACCTCCAAATCGAGTGATTCCTCTATCAAAGAAGGGGCAAAATTTCTTAAAGCAGGGCAAACTTCAAAGATCAACCTCTCATGGCAAAACAACTGGAACTGCCTTGTTGTACCTAAAGTTAAGCTTTTTAATTGGCTGGTATGGCACTCCAAAATCCTCGCAAGTGACAATTTGATCAAAAGGGGCATCTTTGGACCTCACTAGTGCAATCAATGCCACAAAGTTGATGAGATCATTCAGTAATCGTTCCAGCTTTGTGAATAAGCTTGTGAACTGTTGGAACTTGCAATGGAAAAGTTTTGAATCTGGCTTAATGGGTGTTTATCCAAGGTTATAATTTCATTCACATTGAACACCCTCTACTCACTCTCATTTGTAATAAGCCTCTCTTGAAGACTCTCTAGAACTTGCTTCCCATGTACACTCATTGGAATATTTGGAAAGATAGAAATACCAGAAATATTTTAAGATAAGGTGGAAATCCCAAATCTATGGCTAACAAAACTATCCATAACATTGTTTAAGTGAATATTCTTTACTTAAGAATAGGCAGCTTGAAGCTAATTTATCTTCTAAGCACCCTGCTCCAACTTACAAAATTCTCCCCGAATTTCCTACTCTATTGTTTGATGGTGCTTCTTCGTCCAATTCTAGCATGTCTACTACAAGGGGTGTCATTAGAGGCACTGAAATGATTTTATTCTCAACTATTCTTGGAAACTTGACCGTAAAAGTAAGAATGTGGCTGAATGTACCTCTTGGCTAAAAGAGCTTCGGCTAGCTATTGCTCATAATGTTAGGAATCTTCATGTGTATGGAGATTCTCAATTAGTTATCCATATTGTGCAAGGGAAGTCTCACATTGCCTTGGTCAAAATTAATTTTCTCGAAAAAAAAAATTGCTATGTTGTCTAAGTGGTTCAAAAGAATTAGCTTTCACTACATTCCTCATGCTCAAAACGTGTTTGCCGATGATTTAGCTGAAACAAGAGTTGATCTCCCTCTAAAGAGATTAATTTTGCATAAAAGATAAGATCTTACTCGGAGGATCAAGGACATTCTTCTCTTCCCCTCAATTGTATTCTTTTTGTTCCTCTTTCTGTTTTGAAAATGAGCTTTTATTTATTTTTTAAATAATGTCACTTGTCAAATCATAATGTTATCATTTGAATTTCATGGTATTTAAAATCATGTCCATTACAAATTGGCTAAAAATACCAACTATAGCCTACAATCACAAGTGAGAAGCATCAAAATTATAAAATGGGAATGCCAAAATAATATATTCATAGCTAGTTTTTGTTTGAGCAACAAGCTCAAAAACTAGAGTCATCATCATTGTCTAGATCATAGTTCGCAAACTCGGACTCGATGAGTACTCAGCAAGCCAAAAAAAATTGACTTGGAGAGTACTCAGCAAAACTCAACACCTTAAAAAACACTTAAGTTTTTGAAAAAATATACATTTTATGCAAAATATAGCTACAAAATGAATCAAATGAGTTTGGTGCGGGTTTGGGGGAAACACCCCTAGCAACGTGCAGGGGTTTGGGGGTAGCGGCCCCAGCAGGGTTGAGGGGTAGCGCCCCTCATGGGGGTTTGGGGGCAACACCTCTAGCGGGCTTGAGGGGCAGCGCCCCTCATGAGGGTTTGGGGGCAACGCCCCCAGTGGGGTTGAGGGGCAACACCCCTTGTGGGGTTCTGGGGGCAATGCCCCCAGTGGGGTTGAGGGGCAATGCTCCTTGCGAGGTCCGGGGGCAGCACTCCTAGCACATTCCCTATTGCGCTATAGGGCGATGAAGTGTGAGGGGCATTTTGTAATGTCCCCTTCTAATTAATCTTCCGAGAATTAGAGGATTAGCCTATCACGTCAACCCTCATAGGCTAATGGTTCTGGATAGAGGGTCACTTGAACGGGCACTTGGTCATAAATTTGCAGTGTTGATATCCGGAGTATGGTGACGGGGTGAATTTGGGCATTTGGCGTGATATTTGTGCTTAAAATTATGATCCTCACCTTTAATTTCACCATCCTTGGTCTAAGGACCATGTGTCTTTAAAATGGAGGGGTCACTTTATATTTTTCAGTTACTATTCATTACTAAAGTGAAAAAAGTTATAACTTAAGTGAATAGTACTCACTTTAATGAATAGTGATTTCAATGTAAAATTATAAAAGCAAGAGGAGAAGTTCGAACCCCTCATGTTTTGAAGTTATTTTGCTTGCTTGGCTTGTGAGTTTGGAGTTTGGGAGAGAGGGAATACTAGGGTTTCCTGATTTCTACAGTGGGTGAGCCTGGAGGGGGCTTGTTGTTCGTTTGTGAGCTGCTTGAGGGTGTGAAACACCACCTTAAGGTTGCTGATCTGAGTTTGGTTACTTCATTTGGAGCCATATATTGCTGTTTGCAAGTTATTGGAGCTATCTTTTGACAGGGACTTTGCTGCCATAGACTCCATTTTCATCTACAAGGGAGCTGTTCGCATTTTAGAAGGTTTTGGAGCTGATTTTTGCATCTACAACCAGCCGCCCTTTCATGAGGTTTTGAATCAGCATAAAGAAAAGAAACACCTCCTTATAGTGGCTGCAATCACTTCAAAAAGGGGCGCCCTTACCCTAAGAAACTTCTCAATTCATCTTTTGGTGGGAGAAGCTTGTCATTCGAAAGTTGTAAGCACTTATTTGGGGTTTGGAACTATAGCAAGTTACTATTCATAGAGCTATTAGGCTGTAAGTTAAAGTTTAGTAGAAGATATATTTAGCTTAAAATCTGATGTAATCTATATGTTGTATGCCATCTATTATGTAATGAAGAAAGCAACTTTGGCTACTAAATTGAGTCATTATTCAAGTTAACTCAATAGATTAGTTTATTTATAGTTCCTATTGTATGTAAATGCTTGTTAGTATTGTTAGCATTATTGACATCAAACGCAAAAACACAAAAAAAAAAGAATACCAATTGAAAACAAAAAAATCAGACCTACAAATTCACAGTGAAACCAAATCAGTAGAGTGGTGGAACACTACACATTCATACATTTATAGGGCAAAATCATGAATTTTTTGACTATTTTTTTCGCTTTTTTTCTTTGATTTTTCTATATTATGCTTTTTTTATGCATCTAGTGAGTATTTTTGTCAAACTCAATGAGTTTGACTGGCGAGTTAACTCACGAGTTACTCGAGCAAGTTCAAATCTAGCAAGTACTCATCAAGTTTTCCATCAATGGTCTAGATAACTCAAAAAGTCCTCATCACTAGAATTATGTCTGTAGCTTCTACTCCTCATCAATTAATCACAGCTCCTCAAGCTCTACATCCCACCATGTTCCTAGTCTTTGTTTGTTCTTGGGTGTCTTAAAATCAATGAGATGCAAAGCACTATGTATAACAACAAACTTTTCTACTCTTGTAGAGGTAAGTTTGTTCCTCTTTAAAGAATGGATAAAGCTATAAGTGGACCAGTTATTCTCAACAATAGAGGATGTAGAAACCTTTGAGAAAAGATGAGTGGAAAGTGTGCACAACAATCTTAGAGGTCCATAGATTCACCACTAACTAACTAGCTTGACATGTGCCAAAGTTTGTCTATCAATTATCGCTGAAGTCTTGTAAACTTCATTCATTCAACTCTGATCAATGAAGCTTCCTCTAGACTATAAGTTTTCTTGAAGGCCTTCATGAGGCCATTCCTCACCTCATGGTCATTAATGGGCAGAACTTTGCCAAGTCTATCCACATACAACATTGGATTCAAAGAATATGCAACCATTTGTAGAGGGGTGTTTAGCTTCTCCCACCTTTTATGGATAATGGGGCATGCTCAATCTAGAGCTCTAGAGTGGGATCTCTCTCATGAATGATGGCTTTTCTCTAGCCAAGCATGCTATGAATGCACTCATAGATCTCCCTAAGACTAAGATTGTCAAAATCTCCAAACCTAACGATAGTGAAAATATGTTGTACAAAAAAAGTCATGTATCTCACGTTTGACCAAAAAAGTATCACTAACCACAATCTCCTTAAACCTCTTCCTCTACTCTCTGTTTTTGCCTCATTCCACCTATACCATTCTTGTGTCATAATCATAAGTCGCAATAGTTCTTGCAACTCAAGCACCCTCTGTCATAGAATGAAATAGGAAGCAAATTAGGTCTCAACAAGTTTGAGGAATTCCTTCCTCGCAAAAGTCTGAAAAAATGCCAATGAGGTATGGAAGTTGCAAATGAACATTTGCACCTCCCTTGCATCCACCATCACCTGTTTGACCCACTCTATCTTTCCAATATCTTTGAGTACATTGCTCATAGCATGTACACAAGGGGTCCAATTGATGTGGATGTATGTTGATTGAATCAATCTATCTACTGCCATGCAAACATATGATACATTTGTAATTGTGTGCACTACATTTTGAACACCAACCTCCTCAAGGACTTTTCTTAAGATCTAAAACTAGTACTCAACTTCCTTGTGTTTTCTTGAGCAATCAATCTCCCTTAGGAAGTAAGGTCCAGCAATGCATGAAACTATAATATTGATGAGTGGTCACTGTTTAATGTTCCTCATCCATCCATGATTATGTTGCAGCCATGAGTTATCAAATTGTGAACCTTTTATATTTTGAATTCTTAAAATCCCATATGGCGTGCTCTAGAGGTCATTTTAGGCATTTTTGTTTTTTTTCCAACTCAATTTTTTGTCCAAGAATGTTAATGGCATGCTCTAGAAGTGATTTTGGGCACTTTTTACTTTTCAGATTTTGGACGAAACCCCTTATGGCATTCTCTAGAAGTGATTTTGGTTACTTTTTACTTTTCAGGTTTTGCACAAAACCCCTTACGGCATGCAATGGCATGCTCCAGAAGTGATTTTGGGCACTTTTTACTTTTCAGTTTTGGACAAAACCCTTTATGGCATGCATTGTTAGGGTTTTTGTCCATATTTTTTATTTTGAACTTTTTAAATTTCTTCCCTAAAGGCATTATAGCGTTCACCTCTGCACATTTTGTCCATTATGTTTTGCAAACTTTCTGCCCTAACCTTGTCTGACCAAGCATTCCTGAGTTAAATGGCTATTTTTGGCTTTTTGCATTACTTTGGTCATTCTGTACCAACGCGAGTCAAAGATGAACATTAAAAGTTAAACCTGAAACAATACAGGCTGTCATAAATGATTCATTATGACTTTATCATATGGTGACAGACCCTCTTCTCAGACTTACAGATTTATAGGATTTCGATGCTTGGATTTAGCAGCAAGGGAGCGTGGTGATGGTGCATCACAAACAGTGTTAGCCATAAACATAAATGTCTAGATTAATACATAAGAAGGCAACGCCTTTATGGGATTAATGGAGTAAGGTAGGGATGAAAACCACGATGAAGCTTGAAAAGGCAAAGAAAGGCGATAAAGCATAAGGAGGACAACCTTACGCTTTGGCTATGTCTCTCAGGATTAGTCGTCAGACTTTTCAAGCTCTAGGTCTAGATACGATGGCACCTTTTTTAAATTGTGGCTTCTATATATTCAGAGTTGACCAAGCTTTCGAAACAGAAATACAGGTATAACTACTGGCTTGTACAAAATTTTGGAGGGGTGATCATGATTTTTAACAATAACTACAGCATCTGTGGCCAAATGAAAAAGGCAACTTTCATTTTAGAATTGCATGGTTCTCACCTTTGAATAGAAACAGGACAAAGGGAACCCTGTAACTGAACACTTGTATCACCTTCCAATTCCAAACAATTCCAAAAATGCAACATAACACTTACAAATACAAAATTTCACATAAGAAGAAAATCCTATTAAGAAAGCAGATTTGCTTTGGATAATGTCCTCAACAAAAATGAATTTATGATAGAGAAACCTATATGGCTAGAATGTGCTATACACTATGTCAAAGTTGGAAAACACTACCTAGGTGCAGCCTTCTAGACTCCAGTGGGGTGCACATCAATAGAAGCGTCATTGACCATTGAATGTGTACTCAGAAAAGGCCGTCACAACTATTTAATTAACTAAATTGATCTACAGGTTGTTTATTAACTTCTCGTGGAATATAACAAATAGCTATCTACAAGTAATTTTTGTGGCCATATAAGTAGTATAGAAATGCCTATTTTATATATGGATGCAATCCTATTTAGGCACATTGCTTATATCGTATTAAAAACTTGTTGATTGAATGTAAAAAAAAACAGATGGGCCTCACTTGTTTTATTGCAAAGAATTGGGACAAGTAAAGCTTGCAGGAAATGTGATGTTTATGACAACGGAAACAGGGCACTATGTACTGTCAATGTCTGCTCTATTGTTTCGTATGTACATTGAGCAACATAATCTTCAAAGGAGACAAATCCAATTAAATATTTCCCACGACAATTCCCTACAAATGGGCCTTAAAACCAATGTCGTTTCCTAAATTTAGTTTGGCTATGGCTGATCCGCAGATTGTGAGAAAATTTGGGCCCATTTTCCTTCCCGCTTAACACTATAATTTAACTCATTTATAAATTATTTTGCTCGGTAAAAGGTGGTCAAAGTTTTATAATTTGTGAGGAGGATATGGGAAATTGATTTGAGAAATTGTGATGCAATTTACCTGAGTAACGACGCTTGGGCAACACCTGAATATGGCATATTTGAGAACCCAAGAAAGCAGGGCGATGAACGAGGGAAGCCATTGCCAATGCGCTGCCCACACTACGAAAGGATTAGTTGGGCAGAATCGGATATGAAATTTTGTGTTGTATCACATCGTTCCGCCACGTCGTGCGAATCAACTCGACGGATATGACAGTCAACTAAGCCGACTCCGCTTGCTTTCCCAAACTGCAGTGGTCACATAGACAGAGGGGATAATGTTGATATCAACAAAGTCAAAGATTTTTATATTTTCATGTGGACAAAACAGATTGGTCTGCGAAAAAATATTATGTTAAAGAGTTCAATTTTATATGGGGACATGATGAAAAAACTTATTTGAGAGTTGCATTTAAGAGAAAAGATTAAATTTTAGTTGCATTGTTGAGGACCGGCTCTCATCATCTTAGATGTGAGATGGACGGTCCCCAAACAAGAATAGGAATAAAGAACTTGCATTTTCTACAAGAAAGGTTGAAATGGAACGACACTTCATTTTTTAGTGTGTTGCATATAAGGATATTTGTATTCAATTTGAAAAAAAATTGAAGGTGGGTAGTTTGAATGAGCTATTTGAGGAGGCAAGACTTCACCAAATGGCGGGTTTCCTTATCAAGATTCATAATAGAAGAGCCAACATTGAAAGGAACTTGAAAATGTGTTAATGTTGTGTTCTTAGGTCCCCTAGACCAGTTGATCACATGGACGTCATTAAAACTCCTTCATTCATTCATTCATAGTAGGAGAACCGACATGGAAAGAAGTTTGAAGATAATTTAGGGTTGTAGTCTTTTAGACCGCTTGGTTTCGTGGACATCATTAAAAAAATCATTCATTCACAAGCTTTTCTTGGAAAAGTCCTTGTAAATGAAGAATTGGGTGTAAAATTGTTTAAGATTCTACATCTAATGCTATAACTAGCTATTGTATTTTGGTCTGCAATTATGTTTTTATAAGGTTAATTGTGAGGTCATTAACCAAGTTCAATGTTTTTTGTGCAACCTATGTCTCCATAACCAAAGAGAGCTTCCATTGATTTATTATTATTTTTGCAAAACACAAATGTCAAATATGAATGTAGTGCTAAATTGTTGATATTTTGAAATTTTGAACTACACCTCCAACTTAGAGCAGTCATTAAGCCCAAAAACCAAAACAAAATTATATAAAAATAAGCAAGTACTTGTGATTGCAAAACTAAGATAGTTATAGATAAGGTTATTTAGGAGAATTTTATGTAGTAAGTGCTGATTTTTTTTGTTTTCCTCTTGATTCTCTTGAAATTTTGCTTAATGATTTCTACACATTGTTTGAAACATTAAATATAGAATTACATAGAATAAATTCAAAATATTTTAATGCAAAGCAAAAGTGACCATTTACAAGTGTAAATTGATTGAAAATAATTTGGCAATATATTTGTTTTCCCAGATAAAGTGGGTGCATTGTAAGACATACAAATCCTCATTTGAGTTATAGGAAATGCATTTGAACAAAAGAAACAAATGCAAACAGCAAATGATGTGGATGCCTTTAAACACTTAATATCAAAGTTCATATTGATAAATAAATGTGACAAATAGTCACTAATCTTGGAGGCCATATGAATGAGGTAAACATGTATGGCCTAAAATAATTCTATTAAGTACATACATTTATATTAAATAGTATCTTGTTTGTAATAGAAATAAGAAGAATCGATCCATTTAAAAGATTTAGAAGTTCATTACAAGTGAAAAGGGGATTTGAAGACCAACATTTTTCAATCAAAATTTTAAGAGATGGTATAAAGTGTGCATTAGTTGATATCTTAATTACATATTAAAAAACTTAGAAGTATCCTTCAAAAATGATTATATTAATTATGTTTTTTAAATAGTATTTTATCTTTGAGAGCAATAGAAAGAATCTATCTATTTGTAAACATTGTGAAGCTCATTACAAGAGAAAATTGGATTGGAAGAACAACATTATTTTATCAAGATTTTAAGAAATGGTTGAAAGTGTACATTGGTTGATATGTGAATGTGTTCCATAATTTGGTTTATAATTGACATCAATGTAGATGAACCAATTGTAAAACCCTATAAATAACCATTATAAGATTACAATATTTTTAATTATAGAACAACTTGACCAAATAAATTAAACAAATATTAACTAAATACCAAAATGGTTATTATGATCGCTAAAATACAAAAAATGATATAAATTTGAATAACATTAGTTGTTGCACTTATCCTACATGAATTAGCAACATATGGATAGATTAAAATATAGTAGAGTGAACCAAATCAATTGATTCCACACTAACATTTGTATTCAATTTAACAAAATTACAAACCTTTGTTTGAAATGGATAGATACATACTTTTGTTGAGAGTATATATTTTTGTTGTCAATTTCCATTTGATAATGCCCATAAGTGAAGCTTTAATTGTTTCCTTAGTGGCATATGGACTATCTTACATGTGTGCATATCTTTAGTATGTGAAGCAAGGCATATACAAAGACCCACAAGGAAATGCACTCTTAATATAGTTGTAATGTGAGTCCTTGGCAATCAATTTTGTTGATGTTGATTGTCACTCTTTTAATTGAGAAACCTTGTGATTTATGGATTGTTAAGGCCCATGTCATTTTAAGACGAAACTAGCAACATAGATACATGTCACTTATTAGCATGATTTCATTTGTAGGGGTGAATTTGTGAATTTAGTAGATATTAAATATTCTTGAGATGAACATGTTTGAGATGAAACGATCTCAATAAGACTTGGGAGTTGATTGATGGAATTATCAGGTCCTTAAGTAAAGTATGTGTGGCCCCAAGCATAGCTTCCCATAGACACAAAATGGCTAATTGAAATTCAACCTCTATTTTATCTATTTATCTTCCCCATTTACTTCTCTCTCTTTGGTGATGTTTGTAGTGAAGAAGGTGTTCAAGTGGTCAGTAACGAGCTGAAATCCAAACATGGATTGGATCTAAAAAAATCATTTGTAAAGTTTTTAACATACATGATTTTGGTGAAATGTGTTGGCACCCTTCAATCTCTCAAGTGCTCTACTTCATACAAAATAGAGTCTCCATTCGTGTCTTAGGAAATTGTCACACATGTTCATTTGTCTAGCTATCAATGAATGAATACAAAATACCCAAGATTGTTTCAGTCATCTTCCATCCTTGTTGAGTAGTTTTAGGTTTTTATTCAAGAACTTAACTTTGCCCCTTTCATAGAGGGGAACACATTTTAAGAGAACGTGAATTGAGATGTCAATCATGTGATGACTACATACATATATATGCATATATATATGAAAGGGGGACACCTTTTAAGTGAATACAAACTGAGATGTGATTCATGTGATGAGTACATATACACATTATGTATATATGGATATATGTGCATATACACATGTATATATATGTGTATTTACACACACATATATATATATGTATGTATACATATATATGTGTATATTTATACATATATAGATATGTATACATGTATTTGTATATCTATATAGATATACATGTATACATATATATGTATATGTACATATGTACATATATATGTATATGTACATATATATGTATATGTACATATGTACATATATGTATGCATATATATGTATATGTATGTATGTATGTATTGTTAAAGTCACTCAAGGACTCAAGCTCCCAAAATCACCTACAAAAATAAAAATAACCTTCTACAAGAGATAAAAGAAAGAGCATAAATTTTTAATAATGGATGCAAAATATATTAGATCAAATATGATAATTGATGTTTAATACAATACTCAATACAAATATACATATGATATCTTACTTGAGAGATAGGACTAACTAGGATGATGGCAAGTGTATTAATCCTATGTGATAGAATAACTAAGGGATAAGATAAGATAAGATAAGATCACATGAAAATTAAGAGAATTCTAGAAATATTCTTAACTCACTAAGTAAACTTAATATGTGAACATGTGTGAAAAGGTCCTAAATAGGAGCTAGTTAGATAATGTACCTTGTTCGCACTGCAAGGGGTAAACTAGATAGGAAAACCCAATTTCACACCAACAACCCCCCTTAAGTACAACTTAGGGAGAAGTAAACAAATGCAAATGATGCAAAGATGATGATGGGTCCCCGCTATTAGGCTATGTTAGGCACCTATGTACATATGTAATTGTAGACACTGAAAAATGTCCTGGACGTTATCATACACTCGAAACAGATTTACTAACATCATTTCTTCTTTAACCCATCCTCTTTTCGCTTCATTAATTTAATTAGCCTAGCTAATTAATTAATTGCATCATTTTCATCTATTAGCCTAATTAATTTAATTAGGTTAATTCATCCCCCTTCACACTAACATTTCATCTCATTAAATTAAATAAATCATGATATTTAATTTAATCTCCTAAGTCATCTTATTTAATTAAATAACCCTAAGTTATTTAATTAAATATCATTTCATCTCTTTCCCCTGAATTTATTAAATTATTTAATTTAATAAATATCACTTTATTCCTCCAAATCCCTAATTGCATGATTAAACCTTGTTTAATTAGCAATTAAACTAACTTTCCTCTAAGAAGGGAATATTCCCGTGGAATATTCTTTATCCCCTTTTTTTGCACAATTAAGAGTTTCTTTTAATTTGCAAAATGTCTTTTATCCTCACCCAAATGAATATTCCAAAAGAATATTCTTATTCCTCCATCATTTGAAAAAGGGATATTTTCACATACCTTCTTGAGCAAGTTTTAACCTTCAACCTTTTGAACAAGTCAACTTTGACCTATGTGAGCCGGTCAAAAGTGTGTTTGTTTGAAGCAAGTGTGAGCCCTTGATTAAAATCCCATCATGCATTCTCATCTATTGATGAATAGAGAATCCATGATCCATGCCTCTCATCTCCTTCATCCTAAACTGTTGATTAATTTTTTCAATCTCAACCCTCCATTCCTCATTTGCTCTCCTATAAATAGGTTACTATTTGGAGACAAATGGATCCATTTTTTTCAAAGAAAAATTATGCTATTGAATCTCATCCATCTTTCAATTGCAAACTCATGTTGTTGAATTCACTTGCACTTACACTCATCTTTTACTCACTTTTAGCTTGTTTGGTTTATTTCTAATTGCATAGTAGCTTAGAGCATCCATTAATGGCTTCCATGCATCCATCTTAGTTTGTATATGAATTAGGGTTTTCATATTTTAGCTTAGAATTAGCTTAGATTAGCTTAACAATTGCATAATTAGTTCATTTCTAGAATAAAATCATGGTAACTTAGCTTGCATCATGTTTAAATTAGCATAAACTAGGTTTTCATACATCAATCACAATGGTTTCATCAATTCTCTTCCATAGAATTGAATGAAATAGGATCACTAATCACAGGATTGCGAAAGGGTCGTTGTTTCACATCAACACGATACCAATTCCAAAACAAGATAAGTTTCAAATGGGTTAGAGTAGGAATTTAACTGTTTTTGTGTAGTTTGTAACTTTTAGTTTCAATGAAATGTTTAGTTTAATTTTCCAATTTGAATGATCTTGTTTGTAGATGCAGGTTTATTTGGGAAAATTGTGCTTCAATCCATCATGGATTAAGCATAATTGACCCTCGCCGACATTTTCCTCATCTCACAGTAATCTCATAAACAAAGAAAGGGATAAAATCCAGTGGGACAACACTCCTCTCCAAAAGAGAGAAAATACAAGAAAAAGGCTCTCTAGAAGATGTTAAGGATAAAACCCAATGTGAGGAAAAATTCCTCCCATAAGAGAGAAGTAGAGAGACCATGGACCCACCCCTTAATGTAAAATTAATACCAATGATAGATGCTCAAAATTGGATGTAAAAGATGGTCCATGATCGTTGAAAAATATTCATCCCCTTAGAAAGAAACAAAACCAAAGGTGTATGGATGATGTCTTCACATTCCTAGAAGGAATACGAAGGAAGAAAACTCAAGATGTATGAAGTCTCTAAAAAATGGTCATGTGTCTCCATATCAATGATGAAAGTTTCCACCGCCAAATTAGGTGTTCCAAGCCACACTAATGAAGATGACAATCCAAAATCTAGTAGAAATTAGTGAAGAACAATATCCAAATACTAAAGTACCTCCTTTGAAGACAAATATGGGTCCTCCAAATGCTACTCAAAAGTGTCCAAACTCTTGTCAAACTGTGATGAATGATCATGTGGAGAATGAACAAGAGGGTCAGAGTGTTCCCTCACAAAAACTAAAGAAGAATCATCTCCATCAAAGATAAGATGTATGAAATCAATGGTGTCTCCCAAATTTAAAATGTAGTACTTTACAAAAAAACCTACAATGTATGTCAAGTACTCATCCCAAGTAACTATACCTAGAAGACGGTGTATATTCCGGTGCATTGAATCATAAGTGGCCATGAATGTAGTAACACAAACATCATCAAATGCAACATTAGATGGAGGAGATTGAATGCAAGGCTCAAGAACTAGATCACTTGTGAGAATACCCAAGTTCAAGTAACCAAAATTCTCCTCAAAATCATGGTCCACACTAGAAGTGTGATCAATAGTCAAAGGATCAAAGTCATCATCAGAAGAAAAAATGTAAAGGTGTATAATTGAGATGCATGATCAACCATCCCAATAGCAATAATCTCTCTAATCTCCAAGTACCTAATGATAATTGAATCAATATTGAATTCTACATCCTCCCTACTCCACCATGGGTAATCTTATAGATGGAAAGAAGATTGTTTGACAAATAAGATACATAAAAAACACCATTGAAAGTTCCCTCCCCAATATCAGTAGATCCATTCCCAATTATATTCATGTATTTATTGTTTCCCGTCAAAATAGGTGGCATAGGACAAGGCTCAAAATAAGAGAATATAGACTGAATATTGCATATGATGAGAAGTTCTTGAATCTAGAAGTCGTCTCTCTAATCCAAAACCTATAGAAGCACAAAAATCTTGTTCTTTATTTTTTATTTGATTTAATAGAAAATCCAACATGACCTTTTTCCTTATTATACTATTTTGAAGAAGAAATTGACTCAAACATCCTAGAAGGTAAATCAATGTGGTTCTTATTAACAAGATGATTCAATTCATCAAGATCTTCCATTTACAAGAATGTTCTTCATGTTCAATCTTCTTGCAATACGAACAAGTAGGATTTTCTTAGATGGTTTCTCTTTGGAAGAGGATTTATTTTTTGTTTGATCTAAATATGGATCATTCTTTGATTTCTTTAGTTTCTTATGAAATTTATCTAACTCTTTCACCTAACTAACCGACAAATTCTAAGATTGAGATGACTTTTTGAGACCCATGGAAAAAATATTGTGTTTATCATGTATTAGCATCTTAGAAAAGATGCAAATGAAGGTGTATTATATGCTAGACCCATAGTTAATTTGTGAGTATGAAAGATAGAAACAAAAGCTAAATAATCAAAACCAAGTTTGTTTAATGTATTATAGACCAACTGAATATCCTTTTTCTCAATTTCACATGCTTACATTGCTCTCTTAGATCATTAACCTTAGTGATGTAATCCTATATTTTGTCAAAGTTATTGGGATCAAGGATGATCAATTCATTATCAATTCAATAACCTTTTACTTCATTTACAGTTGTGTCATACAATGTTTTCAATTTGTTTCAAGCTTCATGAAAATAATTACATGATTTAATTTGAAACAATAGATCTTGAGAAACTAACTATAAATACATCCAAGATATTTGTATGTTCAATCATACATTTTATCTTTCTATCATCATTTGTAAGTTCAGGCACCTTATTCTCAACATATAGAGACTGACCTAGAATCATTAAGGCACTCCATGCATGTTGATGTCAAGTTGTATAGTAATATGGTGTTAGCAAAGGAACCTTAGAATGATCCATGGAAAAGAAGAGCACTAGAAAATAGATCAAAAAATACACCAAGAGACCCCCCAAAATCACTCAATCAAGAATCCCCCCCAAGATTATGATTTGGCACTCTATATGTAGTGTGATTAAAGGTGTCACTTGCCAATAACAAAGTGGACTTGATCTCAGTGTTTATAAATGCCAAATTTGGCCACAAACTCAAAGTACACTTTTGAGTCAAAATGGGATTAATTTGATCACACCACTACAAATTACAAGAAAAATTATGCACTTTAAAAAAATGCAACAAAACTATTACCATAGGAGTAGGAATGGAGCCTTGAAAGTTTCCAAAATGAGAATGAATCAACAACACCTATGAGAATTTTGAATTTTTGAAAAACCTAGATGTCAAAATAAAAAAATATACACCACTACAAAGAGCATAAAATTCTACCCTAAATAAAAAAAAAAATCTCACAAAAAGGAGCCCAAATGACTGAGATATGCCCTTTTGAAGGTGGATTGCCAAATTTGATATATTGATGGAGAGAGGGCATATTGGAGAAGCGCCTATTGACGCTCATTTGGCTATCAAATTTAAGGAACTCCCAGATGACAATCATTTGGCCATAAAATTTAAGACACTCCTAGATGACAATCCTATGGTCATTAATTTTAAGATAGTCATGTGAAAAACGCTAAAAACTTTGTCACAAAAATATGAAGTATTATATGTGAAAATAGGGGTTTTTGTGCATTCTAGACTTAATGGAAAGGGTTTTTTCGGCCCAAAATGCTCCAAAATGAACCTGCATTCCAAATACACAAAGAGGAAACCCTAGATCTAACATTTTTATCAAGTTTATTTAATTATCCATGTCATCATTTAATGCAAGAGAAGAGCATACTCAAATTTTCAAAATCCACCAAGATTTGCAATCTTGCAATAAATCAAACATAAATCACTCTCAAATATGAGAAGGGTATTTATAGATATTAAGCTCTAATACCATGTTAAATTCACTCAAGGACACAAGCTCCCAAGGTCACCTACAAAAACTTAAATAACCTTCTACAAGAGAGAAAAGAAAGAGCATAAATTTGCAATAATGGATGCAAAAATATTAAATCAAATTTGATCAATGATGTGCAATATGCAATACCTGTAATGTAATACCTAGCATAAATGTACATATGAGACCTTACTTATATAAGCAAGGTTGAGAGATAGTACTAACTAGGATGATAACGAGTATCTTAATCATATGTCAAGTGATGACTAGAGGATAATATAAGATAAGATCACATGACAATTAAGAGACTTCTAGAAATATTCTGAGCTCACTAAGTAAACTTAACATGTGAACATGTATGAAAAAGGTCCTAACTAAGAACTAGTTAGATAATGTATCTTTTTCACACTACAAGGGGTAAAATAGATAGGAGAAACCCATGCTCACACCAACATGTGTGTATATATATGGGTAAGTGCATGGATCTGTGACATAATTTTGGCTCTTAAGATGCCACTTTTTTTTTTTGAAATCAGCAAAATCTTATTTGCACGAGAAAATGAAGATAGTTACGCTCAAAATTTCAAGATGCAACAAGAACAAGAGTTGAAGTGCTCTGAGTCTAGTTTCTAAGCTACTAATTATTTTTGAAATTAATGAAGATTAAGGGTCTCAAAAAGGGGGGTCCCAAAACAAGTCATGTTTTTATTAAAAAAAATAGCATAACATCTGAGGGCTCCCCCCTCTTTGATTAACTCTTTTTTAGAATTTCAAAAATTTGAACAGTGAGAAATTAGCTAACACCATGTAGTTTATCCTCGTTCTTTCAAATAATTTATTTAATGAATATATAATATTTTATGAATTTTCAAAGTGGACACATCCTGAAAAGTTGAAATTTGAGCGTACTCCCCCCTAAATTTTTTGAAAACTAATAAAAAATTGATCTTTTTTCATCACATGTAGAATGGAGTCTATTTTTAAAAAATCTAATTTGTTTCACGTTTCGATGAACAAGTAAAAATCTATCCTAAAACTAGCACATGTTGGTTTTTGACCAAAAACAGAGGCATTTACAAGAGAAGTTATGGATCAAAACCTTAACTGAATCAAAATGAAAAAGAATTATATATTTAGATAGCTACGAGAGAGATTAATGCCATCATGGTTTTTTTATAAACTTTCATTGAAAGACGTGCTAACGTGATGATGAGCACAACCAAAAATGTGTGAAATTTTGTTACCCTTTCAAAAAATCATGTCTTTTGCATGAAATGGTTGTCCAAACCTTTGGGTCGGGTGCCCAATGCAAAATCCAACCCATTGGGTTGGTATTTCCCAATGCAATGCTCACCAAATGGATTGCTTCATTTGGCTAGCCGCCGGTGGCTAAACATCTCTTTCTCTTTGCTGGGAAACTATATACATGACTTTGTTTTACATTATGGAAATTTACTTTCTTATACTTTTTAAGTTATATTTCATATATAGATGTTTGAAAGTGGTTT
>VDFB02051159.1:0-55172 GCA_007258455.2 Sequoia sempervirens
AAAATTGAAGTAAAAAGGATAATTTAGTGATGAAATGGAGCTAGGTGCCTCCTTGATATACCTTTTCAAATCAAGCCCTTAGATTTAAATTTCCCTCAGTATTTAAAAATATTATTTATTATGATTAAATGTTTAAAAACAGTTTTTCTAATTATAATATTATATTGAGTTGCCCCTTAAATAAACAACTATCAGGCCCAACTTAACTATAATAATATAATTTCCTTTCCCTTGCTCAATCCTTAAACCTAAGGGAAATAGAATAGGCTAGAGGTCTTCTCCATGATGATAGTTTTGAAAAAGGAACATGACAAAAATTGGCACTCCCTTAAAATAAAGAATTATCAGGCCCAACTTAATTATAATATTATAATTTCCTTTCTCTTGCTCAATCTTCTAGTCTATGGGAAAGAGAATGGGCTAGAGGTCTTCTCCAAGATGCTAGTTTGAAAAACGGAACATTACAAAAATTGGCACTTGGGAGTCATTTTAAGCCTAAATCAAAACATCAGTTTTAGCCAATTTCTTCGAATTAAACTGAATTGAATTCAAGCTCATCCTTTTGAAACTTCCAAATGCAGATTTGATGGGAGTCGGGTCCCTCTCAACCAATACTCTACCAAACACCTAAGCACCCCATGGACCATTAACAAGAAAAATCGTTAAGTGAGTGACATAACTATAACTAGCTACCTAATATTTGGAGGATTCCTAACATTAAGTGTTATTCCAGAAAGTCATTTTGCTACGTCCTTCCAACTTGCTCTAATGGTAACAATCACACAAATGTAGAATCAAATGAACATTTTGATCTCGTATTTATAAGTTGCCCTGCAGTTTAATCATGACAAAACCTTAAAAGAATCACATTTTTCTAACACTTCATTAGAGACAACAGGGAGACTTGTGTTGCTTATTCTAAACCAACTGTACTTTTGTTGCTTATTATAAGACAACTGTACTTTTGTTGCTTATTATAAGCTGACTGTACTTTTACAATCTTACTGACCTAATCAACCTAATTATGATGAGTTCTTTCTTATTTCTACTGGAGCTATAGATGTACGTATGACCCTATTATTTGATTGTGCAGCCATTTTAGAGACCATTTCACTACACCAAAGTTCCACCAAAGCAGTATTTGAACTTGATCAATCTAAATCACATGAATACATAGCCGAAGAAAATTTGAATAATTAGTAAGTAATCAAGTGGATTCAATCAGGGAAGTAATGCGATAAAGTGGTTACGATTTAGTCCAGAGTAGAAGCTTGGTTGTAGTGGCGGCCACCAGGGGTTTACCAGAAAAGACCCTAAGCAGGCGCGCTTTCCAGCGAGGTTTGGTTGTTTCTTGTGGTTTGTTATTATCGATTCGCCTTTCTGGTCCAAAAAGCGTTTACCTATTATTATGGGTGCATTACCTTTAAAAAAAAAGTGGATTCAATCAAATGTGTTGAAACATATATATGGAAACTTACAGAGAGAAATCTGGAATTCCTAGGACTTGGAGATGTAAGATTAGTGGCAATTCATCTAACATATAGCTTTGACCTCTCCTACCAAACCCAGGGGAGAGTAGCAGATATGAACCAGGAGTAGGAGTGTGACTGCTAGCTAGAGATCCAAAGCTGACAAATATAATACATATGATTAAGCAATGGGCATGTTGTATCAGATCTTGTGCAACTATTAACTACAAGGAATATATAAAAAAGGAAATACAAATCTAGTTCATGTAATATAGATCCCTCCAAGTATTTAGCCTCTGCCCGGTAGAAAGAGCTGGTATATGCTAGTGTAAACTGGATACTAATGTCCCATTAAGGGATTTAATATTAGAGTCTGCACTGGTTTTCTTGGTAGTTTCAGATGAATAAGGCTCTGCCTTCTTATAAACATTTTGCTCACATTCTGAGATTTTCTTAGGTTGAATCTGATGTCCAACAAGTAAAACTTGCATCATCCTTCACTTAAAAATCTCACTAAAACAATTATGAATATCTATTTAATGATACAAAGTAAAAAGTGGAATAATTCAATCAAAATCACAACCTCAGATTGAAATTTCTCTTTCCTCACTTTCCACCACTTGGAAATGTGGTCATAATTGATGATCTGGCACACTGTAAATATTGTAGTAATTGTATACAACTACAGCACATAATAATAATAGATAAAATTAAGAATGGGGAGATATAAAATACATTGGGGACTTGAATCTCCCTATTATGCTTTGACCTATATAATCTTTGTTATTTTTAATCGCTGGAAACTGTTCTTACTAGTGCCATATAGAATTGTGTTGCTAGCCGCACATACAGAAAAATAAATAGCGTTAGTGAGATATAGATAATTGTTCTGAGATGCACATGCAGATTCCTTTCAGAAAACTACAATTTTATACATAATAATGACCAGGTTTTAGGAATCTTTTGGCCCTATCTCGATGACCTTAATATGTTTTATTTAATTTTGGGACAAACATATGAATAATTATCACACAACACTTCTAAAAAAATCACCACTCTGAAAGCGGAGGCAGATATTTACTTGCCAGTATGCAGTAGCACTACATTTTGGAAGAATAGCACCGTCGATAAAACATTATACACATGTAATGACAATAAAGAATAAAAGAACTTCGGATTAATAGCATACAAAGCAGGCAATCCAGCAGTAGCAGCTTAAACTCTAAACTATGCAATAATTATTAATATTTTTTAAGAATTAAGAATTAAAAAATAACAATAATCATATATCTTGTAGGTGCAGGGCCAGGAAAGACTCACAGTTTGGTGGATCCAGCCAGCAACCAATAAGATTAAACAGTTTCCTGCAATATTCTTAATTGAAAATCAGATTAAACAGAAATTGTATTGAATCTTTATCTTTTGGAAGCACATGCACCAATATTCTTCACACATTACCATCAGCAAATGCTAATGAATGGCAATTTTAGAAAGATGTGTGCACTTGATTGAAAGGGAGGGATTGATTGCTTACCCTACAACCCACGAGGCACTTCTTAAACTGCCCAGTAGAACAAACTGAATCTACACCTTACGTTGTTGAGATTTACCTGCATGCAAAAGAACAGATGGCTCTATTCAATTAAATGAAAATTGCATCAAAGCAGAAGAAACTGGGAAGAAAATAATCTTTTGAATTTTGCTATATTCGTTTTAAGGTACAGACACACTCTAGCATCAATAAAACTAGGAACATTTGGATTCAATTATTTTCCCTGATTTGAACTAAGAAAAATTGTTTGAAGACTTAATTCCGAAATTAAAGTTACCTCACTAGCTATTGAATTTGCTCAACCTCCCCTGAATTATTGAAATTTTCCTCACTGCAATTACTACAAGCTCCACCTGGTCCGAGGAAAACCTGTTGCAGCTAACATGCATGCATAGCATGGAATATACAGATTGCAGAAAAGCAGACGCCACATCTATTGAAAAAGCAAACCGTCTTTTTTTATTTCTTTTTCAAAATTTAGTGACTTTCCAAACCAAATTAAATAGTTTTAGGGAAGATTGACTGGAACTTTGGTTTAAGTTCTAATCTCAACTTATGTTCGACATTGTGTATTTTCTCTCAAGCACCTTGTATTTTAAGAATGATACTTTACACTCCACATTTAGGAAGTTCAAATAATATTCATAAAAAAATTAAAGTTCTACGTGCGTTAAAGTTTTAATATCAACTTAGTTGGACATTATGTGTTTAAATATTAATATATATATAATACGTGGAGAGTTATCTTGTGGAGACACTTATTTTTATCATTTTTTCTCTATTCAAAACTCTAATTCTAATTGAATGCTATTTTAAATTGTAACCTTTCAAATTGCTTCATATTTATCTTCCCAAAAATAATATTCAAATATATTTAACATATTTAAGTTTTATTGAAAAGATTTAAAAAATTAAAAAAACAGAATCTCAAACAAAAATACAGCTTTATAAAAAAAAAAACTGTTTTTTGAATTCATTTTAGACTGTGTTTTTTTTCAAAAGATAAGAAGATAAGATTTAAGATTGGATATGGATTTACACATTGCTTTTTGGTAGATGCCATCCCCACGTGAAATTTAATTTGATTAGTTTTCCTTACAAAATTCTTTTGGATGCTAGGTATTTATGAAGATAAAAACATTAAAGAAATCTAAATAGCTTTATTACATGTTACGTATTTAGTTTTAATTTATTTTTTTAATTATTAGATTAAGTATTTAGTGTTAATTAATTTTTTCATACTTAGTTTAATAAAAACATTTAAAATTTATATATATTTTATAATTTTAATATATTAATAAAAAAATATTTACATAAATTAATAATTATTTATGTTAATAATGTATTAAACATTATAGTGTACATTGTAGGATAATGCGTGTCTAGATTCTAATTTAATGGAACACAAAGATATTAATAATATTTATAATGATAATCAATTAGTTGTTTGCATGTCTATAGTGTAGAGGAATAGCATGCCTAAATTCTAGTTTAATGGAGATACATATTTGATACAATTTATATATTTTTTAAAAATTTTAATACATAAATAAGATATATACATAATCATTTAAGAAGTGACACATTAATGTTAATTATTAAAATGTAAAGTATAGAATACATCATTAATGTAACTTATATTTCAAAAACATATCAATAAATATTATTATAAATATAAATTATATTGATTTTATAATTGTGTGTTTTATATTTAAAAGCAAAATTATATAATTTAATATTATAAAATATTTAATAAATGTATTTTTTAAACAAATTTATAAATTATCATTGCATTATTAACATTTTATTTTTTTATATTTTTAATTTTAATATTAAATGTATTAATAAACATATAAAAACTTCTAAAGATATATTTTATAGAAAAAAATAATATTAATAATATATTAATAAAATATCAAAATATAAAGGGGATCACCTGTTGGTGTAGCAGTTGAGATGGTTTGCTATGTTTACTGAGGGGCAGCAAGGTTCAAATCCCACCCTAGACCTTAGCTGATTGTGTCACAGGTTTGGAGATAAATAAAGCTAGCTAGTCTTGGGTGCCTTATAGCAATGATTCAACAAGAAAAAATATATATATCAAAATATAAAATAAAAATTTATTAATTATCATTAAAGTTATTTGAATATAAATAATAAATAATATTCTAAATATTATTAATAACATAGAGATTGATTTTTAAGATGATTTTTTTATATTGGTTGAAAACCAATTTATTAATAACTAATCAAACAAGGAAAAAAAAACTCATTTACAATGTGTGCCTAGCAATTAATAGAAAGTTTACTTTAGATTAAATGAAAGATATTGTATAAGATAAATATAAATCAATCTAGAATTAATTAATAATAGGTAGGGGTATGTCTGCAGAGATCATGATGGGCCAAAATTGGCCATATGATGGGTATGTGTAGGGTATGTGGTGACTTTTTTTTATCAAAATTGATGAAACAAAAGGGTTTCAAAGAGGCTCTGGAAATTTCCACCAATATAAATTATGTTTTACTTGATTTAATAAATAATTATTATTCATTTTCTATTTGAATTACATTCAAAGTCCTAATTATTAGGTTAATTGAAAATGTCTATAACTTGGCTTGGTATCATTTTTTTTAACAAACATGTGCCATATTCTATGCTTATACTATAGGATTTAAGAATTGGAATTTCATGAAGTTTTGACCAAGTTAAGGTGGTCAGACATATGAGTTTTATATTTTTTAAAAGTTGTAATAAAAAATTCATAATTAATTATTTACTTGGAAAAAAATTACAAAAAAATATTCATCACATCAAGACATGAGTCATCTACTTATATCTAAAATCTTATAAAAAAATATTATCATTTTATTGTGGTTAGGGTGGTTAGACAACATCATTTAAAAAAATTTATTAGTTTAGAAACTACATTCAATTTTCTACAAATTATATTCTTACATATTTTTGAAATAATATAAATAACTTATTCAAATTTTTACATCAAGTTGCTTAACTTTGACTTTTTTGAATTTTTTGCCACTTAAGGGCCTTTTTTTTAATGTATTTGTTATATTTAGATAAGGAAATAGGAAGATAAAATTGGTTAGCTTGATGACTGTGGAATGTGGGTTTTAATATGTAGATTCATGAAATATTTTATGTTTATTTATAGGAGGTGTAGTTTTTTTATTAAACAATGTTTGGATATTATGTTAAGTTAATGCTCTATTAGAAGACAAATTTGTAGGTCTGATGTAGCAAACATTTTTTTGGATACAATGTTAGGTCAATGCTTCATTAGAGGATGAATTTGTAGGTTTGGTGCAGTTTTATAATTGTAGCATAATCCTTTGGGTCTAGACTCATCCTTGTCTAATGTAAAATTATTCTTTTCTCTCACCTCACAAACATCCTCTTGTTTTCTTCTTTTGATATATAAGGGCTTAGGGTATTTAAAAATTTCTAAATTGACTTGTCATTATGTCACATGGAGACATTTCTAAAAAATAAAAGAGGAATGATTGATGACTATACTCCCTAGATGTGAAAATGCACCTAGGAATGCTCATATAAACCTATATTCTATTTATTGTATCATCAAAGTGTGAAATTCAAATAATATGTGAATAAGCTCTCAAAATTAAGAGATATAAAATAAACTCAATGAATTCCTTTAAATAAAAGGATATAGCAATAAAACACATCAAGAGTTAGCTTAAATTTGAAGTTTTAAATATAATTTGGAAAGGTGACCAAGTCTATGGATCTAGAGTCAACCCCATGGTCAAGGACTTGACTAGGGACTAAAGACAAAGGCAAGAAGAGTTGTAGCTCCATAGAAAATGTAAAAATCAAAGGGAAGAGAGAATTAAATTATTCTCATTGTGATAAAGATGGGCATAAGGAAGATAAATATTGGAATTTGAATCCCAAATTAGCACCCTCTTGGTTGAAGAAGGAAAAGGATAAAATAAACTTTTCTTGATAAACAAGGGAAACAAGATAGAATGTGATTTAGATGTAGATTGTAATATTTCTTGTGACATGCTAAATAAAGGATCTTTTTTGGTGAGTGGAATGGATTGGAATGAACAATCACTTACTAAGTTATTTAACATAAAACTTCAAGCAAAAGGTAAAAGGTTTGACAACGTGTTTGATTCACACTCTTTATCAAAACCATTTTTTTTGTAAAATAGTTGATGAACTTGTCTTTGATGTGTTCCCTATTGACATTTATAGTGTGATGTTTTAAGTTCAACACTTTTTATGAGAGGGATGTTATCTATTTTTGGAGGAAGAACCAATATAGATTGGTCTTAAAGGATGAATATATATTGAATACACATAAAGTTAAGTCCAATATATTGTTTTGTATTTTCTCCAAAAGGGAAATTTTTAATTAATAAAAGTGGGAAATTTTTTAGATCAAAGTTTGAGCCTTCAGTTAAAGGGCCTAGAATGGAGGTTCATAGCTCCAAGGAGTAGAAAGTCAATTGGAGGCAACAAGGCATTAAGAATTGGGTATGTCTACCTTTTGGAGAAAGGCAAGAAGACACTTAGTGGATTGAAGTCAACCCTTCTTCACTAGTTTTAAGCTATTGGGAACCAAAAACCTCATGATGGGGGAGGTATGATCCATAAATGTGTGTGTAGAGCTATAGACTTTGGTTAAAAGTGTGTGTAGAGCTATTCTTTAGCATAGTTAATTTTTTTAATTTTCTTTTATAATAGGGGGTATGAGATTGTGTGGTACAAAGTGTAGACACCAAAAAATTGTCCTCACAATCATCCTATTTTTCATCTATTAATTAAATGGATATTATTATATGTTTAATTAATTCATTTAATACTTTCTTCTATCCATTCATTAATTTGCTTAAATCATTAAAATATTATAAGCATTTATCTATTTGCATAATCAATCATTTATCCATTTCATATTACTCCATTTGCATAATCATTAAAATATCCATGCATTCAATTAAAAGTAATCTTTATCAATTTTCATATTTCATTGAATCATTTAAATACATAAATCCATTTAATTATCCATTGATTCGAGAATCCATATTTATTCTAAACTCCTAAACCTACATCATATCATAAAGCCTCTCATTTATCTCTCTCATTTCCATCAATTTCACTTGATTAAAGAATATTGGATAATTATTAACTTCTCCATTCCATGCTTTTAATCCCACATCTCTCCCGCAACATGAATACACCATGTGAGGACATCTATATAAACCATATCTTCTAACCATGAAGCATATTTGATTGCTAAAAGCATATTCAATTTTACTCTCTATTTGTTCATCATAACTTCTTGTTGCATTTGTGCTTGTGAAAATCCGAGAGCACCAAATGCATAAATCAAGATCTTGATGCTAGGAAAGAAATGGAGTTATTTTTCTTTTGAATGCATATGTTTTGGTTTTTGTAGTGTAGTATTTTGTTTCTTTGCATTTGGGTTCATTTTAGAAAAGCTTCATTGATGTTATGCTAAAAATTTGATTTTGGGTTTATAGCTTTAATTCAGTTTTCTTTTCTTAGAGGGTCTGCCTCTCATTTGTGAGAGGGAATAACCCAAGTGGTAACATAGCTAAGGCCAAGCTTCTTTCGAGCCGCTATATAAAAAATGTGTTTGTGATAAAGTCATGAGCAATAGGCACAGATTTGTCATTCCAATGAATGTCTCCCTCAATACCCTTGTGGTATGTAAAAACCTATAGAATGTAACCTCTGCATTCTAGGAGGCCTCCTAGCCAGAGTGAATCACCACGTGTATGGCCACCTAAATGAAAGCCCTTACTAAGAACCAACTGTTGTAGTAGCCAAAATCCTTCTATTTACTGGCACAAGAGGTTGAACCTCTAAAGCCATCCCATGTTCTCCCATTTTAAAGTTGAGATAGCAAGTTCCTTGAGATCTTTAGGTCTTTTGGAATTCAAAGTTTGGGGTGCCTAAGAAGTGTGTGTCATGTAAGGGGGGGCTAATGCCACCAAAATTCTAAGCTATCTACTCTGAATAAGTGTGGTTCAAATTTATCCACAATGGGAATCCAATAAATATTGTCTCTACCAGCCTAGGATTTCTACTTGAATGCACTTTTATCTCAATTACAACGGTCAAGCAACATTCACAATAAAAAAAAAACATTTTCAGTCCCAACCAAACATCACACCTAGGAATTTGTAATATCTCAACCTTGCAAACCCAAAAAGTCAAACAACAAAAACATCCAAAATGAGTTCCTATCATTTAAATCTCTTGGGGGCATCATCCATCAATTTTGATCTTTCAATCATTTCATTTCACCTTGTCCTTGCATATCCTCCACCCTTGCATATCCATCATTGGTCAAACAAACCTTTAGCTTGCACTTAGGTTACTCTTCCTAGGTCTTGAAATCAAACCTTTGGTTATTAATTACCTGTATCGCTTGAGGTTTATCATCCTTGATTTAGGGAATTACCACTATCTTGGAGTAGGGAAATATTTTTGAAGTTCATCATCTCCTACATACCCTCTCTTGATCACTTATCCTTGTGTTTATCCATCATAGCACAAGTAAATCCTTGCATCATAACTAGATTTCAAACCTAGAGTTTCCTTGAGTTCTTGCATTCTTATCATATCAAGATTATCATACCATACCATTCTCATATCTCATCTTAGAGTCATATCCTAATCTTAGGTCTCATATATTTTCTTGTCCTGGGTTGAAGAGTAGAACAATTGTCCATGACCCCTATAACAAGAGTAAAAATGTTTCAAGAAGGGAACCCTTGGGGAAAAGACTTTGATGGGGAAGATCACATTAGTGTTGCAAGTAGTGAAACAAATTAAGCTAATAACGAAGAAATAATCCAATCCCATATAGAAGAAGCACTTAATGATCATAGATTCACTAAACTACTTACAGAGGTAGTCAAACATAATCCACAACATTACTTCAAGGCCCTTGTTGATGATAGAATCAAACTACTTCCTAATTTTGGCATATCCTTGCTCACGATGAATGAAAAACATGAATCTAGTGAACCTAAGCATACAAAAACAAACAATGAGGATAGAATCAAATATCATAAACCCTCTTATTTACAACCTAGTTACAAGAGATCTTCAAAGAATTCAAAACTTGCACCTAAAAACAATCCTATTTTGGATGAGCTTAGAGCATTGAGACAAGAATTGGATACTCTCAAGAATAGTAAAACGTCATCCCACAAGTTCTCCATTGAAGATGTATGTCCTTATCCTTTCAATTCGAGCATACTAATGCCACCTTTTCCTAGTCACTGGGACATACCGAAATTTGATAAATATAAAGGGAAAAGGAGATCCTAAAGACCACTTAAGATAATTTTGTGCTGCTACCTTAGAACTCGTAGTTGATGAGACATACCTTATGAGATCATTCCATCATAGTCTAGGAGGAGAATGTTTTTATATGGAGACCAATCAGACTCAAATAAAATCTTCATATTATTTTATTTATTAAATAATTTCCTGCACTAATATTTATGCTACACTTGTATCTAAAAGGTGGTTAAAAATAAATATTAAATGCTAGAAGTAATTAGTTACAGCTAGAAGTGATTAGTTATAATATTTTTAAATATAAAGTCTATGGATAGCTGGAAAAAGTAAATGTAACCACCCAAAGAAAGTGTTTTATTGGGTGCATGAGGCACAACCAATGGCCACACTTCATTGGTAATTAATGCAACATGTGAGGTAGCATATTAGAACACTTAGGGATGAGTTTTGAGGAGTGAAGGTTGTGAAAAATGTTAGCAAAAAATCATATAGTATTGGTTGGAAAAACATTGGAGAAGCTGTGGGTACCTGTAGCTATGGTTGTGTAAAACCAACAAGTGAAAAATGTGATAAAAATGTTGTTGAATGTTGTTGCATGGCTTTTCATGTCTTTACATATCATTGTAAATATTATTTATTGGGAGATTAATATATTTTGGACCCTCTTGTTGGTGGATACATAGCCCAAATTTAGGTGAAGCACGTTAAATATTTGTGTTGTCTTCTTGTTGCTATATTTTCTCTTGGGTTTTCTATTTCTCTTTTTTATTAAGTAGATCGGTATTTAACTAATTGAAATCTACCTTCTAACCCTAACAAGTGGTATCAGAGCAGGTTGTGTTCAGTTATACTTCACAAAAGGCCTCACAATTGAGTGGGAATTATGACAAATGAGAGTAAGTTGAAGGTAGACAAATTTAATGGGAAGAACTTTCAGTTTTGGAAGATGAAAATGGAAGACTATCTTTATCAAAAGGATTTATGGTGGCCATTGGAAGGGAAAAACAAGAAACCCTTGGCTATGTCTGATGATGATTGGGATATTCTAGATAGAAAGGCACTTGGCAGCATTCGTTTATGCCTGACACAATCAATGACATTTAATATTTCAACAGCCAAGAAAATGAAAGATTCAATGAAGACCTTGGAAAAACTATATGAAAATTATTCCACTTCAAATAAGTTATTTCTTATGAAGATTTTATTTAATATAAAAATGGTAGAAGGTCGGTCAGTTGCTGATCATTTAAATGAGTTTACGACAGTTACCAATCAATTGACTTCTGTTAATGTAAAATTTGATGAAGTTAGGGCTCTTTTGATTCTGTGTTCTCTGCTAAAAGCTAGAATAGCTTGGTAATGGTAGTTATTAATTCTATTTTTGGTTCAAATATGCTGAAATTTGATGATGTTGGTGTGATTTTGAGCAAGGAAATCCATAGGAAAAGCTCTTGGGTGTTACATCCACATCAGGTAGTGTTTTGAATGCAGAAAGCATGGGTAGAAAAAAGGAGAAAGGAAAGAATTTTGGAGGTCATGGGAAGTCATGAGGAAAATCAAAGGACAAGAGGTCCCATTCCAGAAAAAAGAAGGATTGTCGGTACTACAATAAGCCAGGTCATTTAAAGAAAGATTGTTGGTCTCGAAAAAATAAAGGAGACAAAAAGGAAGGCAATAAAGAGGAAAATGTGGTAAGTAATAAATTTATATGATGAGGATTCTTTTATTCTTTCCCTTGATAATGTTTATGATTCTTGGGTGTTAGATTTAGGGGCTTCATTGCATGCTATGCCCCATAAAATTTATTTTCTTGATTATGTCCAAGGGGATTTTAGGCTAGTTTATTTGGGAGACAACAAACCTTGCCAGATTGTTGGAAAGGGAATAATCAAGTTTAAGTTGCAGAATTGGAATCATTGGCTACTACATGAGGTAAGGAACATTCCAAAGTTAAGCAAAAATTTAATTCTAGCAAGGCAACTAGATGATGAAGGTTGTGTTGTTACATTTATTGATAAAAATTGGAAGGCTACAAAAGGTGCCTTTGTGGTAGCAAGAGGTGTGAAAGTAGGCACCTTATATCTTTGTACATTTCATACTATTCCTTCTACTTTAGCTATTGTAGATAAAAATCAATGTTCAAGAATAGTTGTTGTAGTTCAGTAGGAAGAAAATCAGATACTTGATGTGGATTCTAAATTAGCACTATGGCATAATAGACTTGGGCATATGAGTGCAAAAGGTATGAAATTACTTCATTAAAAGAATGTTTTACTAGGTCTAAAATGTGATAATATGATTTTTTTTTTAAATTTTGTGTATGGTAAACAAAAGAGAGTTAGTTTTCTCAAGGATGTGAAGCAAAAGAAAGATGATAAATTGGAGCTTGTCCATACGGATGTATGGGGACCAGCTCAAGTATATTCTCTCGGTGGCTCTCGGTATTATGCCATTTTTATTGATGATGCAACAAGGAAGGTATGAATTCATTTCCTTAGGCATAAATCTTATGTATTTGAAACTTTTAAAAAATGGAGAAGCTTGGTTGAGAATGAGATGGGTAAAAAGTTAAAATGTCTCAATTTGACAATGGTAGTGAGTATTGTAGAAAAGAGTTTGAATATTATTGTTCCTCTGATGGTATTCGTAGGAAAAAAATAGTTGTAAGGACTCCACAAGAAAATGGAGTGGTTGGGCACATGAATAGAACAATAATGGAGTGTGCACGAACTATGAGATTGCATGTTGGGTTGCCTTTAAACATGTGAGAAAAGGCTGTAAACGCTGATATTTATTTAATTAATAGAGGTCCCTCTAATCCTTTGGGTTGTGGTATTCTAGAGGGAGCATGGACAGGTAAGAAGGTGAGTTATTCTTTTCTCAAAACCTTCAATTGTGAAGCATTTGCACATGTAGATTCAGAAAATAGAACCAAGCTTGATGATAAATCAAAGAAATGTATATTTGTTGGATATGGCATTGATGAATTTGGTTATATGCTTTGGGATTTTGAAAATCAAAAAATTGTAAGAAGCAAGGATGTCATGTTCAATGAGAAAGTGTTGTAAAAAGATCATTTGCAACTACATGAGAAGAAACAAAATGATTATGTAGTGTTGGATGATACTCCAAACAATGATGTTCTAGTGGTTCATCATGCTCTGCAACAACATCAACAATAAATATTACAAACTCCAGTGAATGTTAGACGATCTTGAAGGATAAGTAGACCTCTAAAAATATTTTCTCCCTCTTTTTATTCTATTTTATTAACTGATGCTAGTGAACCAAAATGCTATGATGAAGCTATGTAGGTGGATGCCAAGGTTCAATGGGAGCATGGAATGGAAGAAGAAATGGACTCCTTGCTGAAAAATTAGACTTGGTACTTATGCAAGCTTCATGTAGGTAAAAAGGCTTTACCAAACAATAGGTTTATATGTTTAAAGAGAAAGATGGAGGTAAGAAACAAATTAAAGCCAGGTTAGTTGTAAAGGGATTTGCATAGAAAAAGGGTATTGATTTTGATGAAATCTTTTCTCCGGTTGTTAAAGTGACTTCTATTTGTATTGTTTTAAGTGTTGTGGTTGCTAAATATTTTCTTTTAGAACATCTTGATGTTAAAATAGCTTTTCTCCATGGTGATTTGGAAGAGGAAATATATATGGAACAACCACAAAGGTTTGAGGTAAAAGATAAGGAGAAACTAGTGTGCAGATTGAAGGAAAGTTTATATGGGTTGAGGCAAGCACCTCGACAATGGTATATTAAATTTGATAGTTTTATGGTTGATCAAGCCTATAGCTAGTGTAATTCAGACCATTGTGTTTACTTTAAGAGGTTTGTTGATGATAACTACATTGTTTTATGTTTATATGTTGATGATATGCTTGTAGCGGGGTCTAACCTGGATCACATAAAGGAGTTAAAACAATAGTTAGAAAATTTATTTGCTATGAAGGATTTGGGGCAGCAAAAAAATTCCTTGGTATGAAGATTACAAGAGATAGGAAAAATAGAAAATTGTTTTTATCTCAAGCTGATTATGTTGAAAAGGTGTAGCAAAGATTTCATATGGAGAATGCAAAAGCTGTCAGCACACCTTTGCCCAGTCATGTCAATTTGACTAAAGATATGTGTCCAAAGACACAAGAGGAGGAAGAAAAAATGTCCAAGGTACCATATGCTTCAGCTGTAGGAAGTTTAATGTATGCCATGGTATGCACAAGAGCAAATATTACACATATCGTGGGAGTTGTTAGTAGGTATATGAGTCATCTCAAAGTTGAGCACTAGAATGCGATAAATGGATTCTCAGGTATTTGAGAGGTGCATCCAATAATTTTTTGTGTTTTGGGGGCTCTAATACTAATTTAAAAGGCTATGTTGACTCAGATTTGGCAAGGGATATTGATACCAAGCGGAGTACCACGAGTTATGTATTTACAATTTTGTGGGATAGTAGTGAGTTACATTTCTCTATTACAAAAGGTGGTTGATTTATCCACCATAGAGGTAGAGTATGTAGCTACAACAAAGGTGGAAAAAGAGATGATATCACTACAAATTTTCATGGAAGAGTTGGGAAAAAATAGGTTAAAATTTACTTGTTTATGAATAGTCAGAGTGTTATACAGCTTGCAAAGAATTTTTTCTTGCACTCTAAAACCAAACACATACAACTAAGATATCATTTCCTTCATTCAGTGTTGGAGGATGGATAGGTAAGGCTGGAAAATATTCATACAGATGATAATAGAGTAGATATGTTTACAAAGGCAGTGACAAGGGAGAAGTTGAGCTCCTCTTTAGCTTCGGTTGGCCTTCAAGGTTGAATTCAAGTAAAACAAAACAACAAGGTCCAAGGTGTTGATTTCTAGTGGGAGTTGTAGGGGCAATGGTGTTATGGTCAGTCTCCAAGTGGGAGATGGTATGGATTGGATTCTAATAAGTCTCCAAGTGGGAGATCATTGTGTTATGGAGACCAATCAGACAGATAAAATCTTCATATTATTTTATTTATTAAATAATTTTCTGCACTAATATTTATGTTGCACTTGTATCTAAAATGTGTTTATAAACAAATATTAAATGTTGGAAGTGATTAGATATAATATTTTTAAATATAAAGTCTATAGACATCTAGAAAAAGTAAATGTATACTTCCCAAAGAAAGTGTTTTATTAGGTACATGAGGCACAACCAATGGCCACACTTCATTGGTAATTAATGGGACATGTGTGGGAGCATATTAGAACACTCAAGGATGAATTTTGAGGAGTGCAAGTTGTGAAAAATGTTACCAAAAAATCACATAGTAGTGGCTGGAAAATAGTAGGACAAGTTGTAGGTACACGTAGCCATGGCTGTGAAAAACATGATAAAAACATTGCTACATGTTGTTGCATGGCTTTGCATGTTTTTTGCATATAATTTTAAAGGTTATTTTTTGGGAGATCAATATATTTTGGACCCTCTTATTGGTGGATGTAGCCCAGATTTGGGTGAACCACGTTAAATATTTGTGTTGTCTTCTTGCTGCTATATTTTTTTTGGGTTTTCTATTTCTCTATTTTATTGATTAGATCTACATTTAACTGATTGAAATCTACCTTCCAACCCTAACAAAGAATTTATGGAATGTTTTTCACAATTACCCCTGGACATTAAATATTTTCAAGAACTAGCTGATAATTTGTCTCCAATTATAGTTTCAACTATGAAATTAAAGTGACCATGACAAACCTTTTTAACACCAAAAAAAAGGGAGAATATTTTGTGCCATTTTTACAAATATGGAGACATTTAACAAAATGATTACCTTATACCATTCTAGAGAAAGAATTGGTTGACCTCTTTTATCAAAATTTGAACAAAGAAATTAGAAAGGAACTTTTCCTCAAATGCTTGGATTCATTTGATGAAGTCACAGAAATGTGATTTCGAATAAAAAAACTCTCATCGATGATGGAATTATTAAACTTAATAACGACAAAGATCAAAAATTAAGTTCAAAAAACAAGATACTTTTTTGGGTTAACAACAAGAATGTAGTCAATGATGGAGTTGTTGATGCGAAAACAACTAAAACATCATCACCTATCTACAACCTTAAAGGATCATCTTTAGATAATGGAAAAGAAAAATAAAGAAGTTTCCCTAAACAAAATTTTAGACCATTGGGATAATCACTTGAATCCACATTAAAAGAACTCCTTGAAAATAATCATATAACGCTACCTGAGATGAAAGAATATAATCCACATGTCAAACCCCCATGGTGAAATGAGGACCACTTTTGTGACTATCATAGACACAAAGGACATAAGACTAATAGATGCAATAAAATTCGACATCTAATACAAGACCTTATTGATGACAATAAGATAGCAGTTGATGGACACACTCCTTTTGGTAACTCTGATCGCAAGATGTTTAAAAACCATTTCCCTAAGCATGACAAGGATAAAGGAGAGGCCCCTAAATCTATTGATGGTGTGAACTACTACTACTAAGCATGACTATACCATAACTAATATTAGTGAGGTTGATAATCATGTGAACACTTTCATTATAAAAGGAAAAGAACCTGATTGCAATGTTACCACCCGCAGAGGTACAATTACCCTTAGAGGTCCTAATTCAAAACCCATTGTACCAACTTTGCTATACAACCTCATAGAGCATTTAGGTAAAACACTTGTGTAAATTTCCATACTTGAGATGCAATGCCTATCTCCTAAGCATAAAGCTATCCTAGATAAAGCGCTTGCTACTGCTATAGTGCCTACAGACCTACATGTGGATCAATTCCAAGCTATGGTGGGACACATCACCTCTCCTCACACTCTCACTTTTAAAGAGACTGATGATTCGTCCATCTGACAACCACATAACACACCTTTACACATTGAATTCCTTGTCCATTAAAGTTAAGATCAAGTGAGTTCTGATAGATGGAGGAGTAGGTCTTAATATTTGTACTCAAAAATTGATCGCAGAATTAGGGTTCTTTGAAAATACAGCTGATCCAAAGAAAAGGATTACTATAAAGGCATATGATGAAGAGGAACACTCACCTAAAGGTTCAGTTACTTTACCAATCAAGGTTGGGCCTATGGTAAAGGATGTGATTTTCCAAGTCCTTGATCTCCCTCTGACCTAAAAAAATCCTCCTTGGAAGGCCATGGATTCATGCAATGCAAGTAGTTCACCTTCTAAATATCATCAATGCATTAAATTCCCACACAATGGTGTTGAAATCACAATATGAGGAAATATAGATCCTTTAAGGTATTACAATAGTCTAAGCCCTAAAACTAAAATCACAATCTCAAGCAACTATGAAAAAACTTCAAGCATATGTTGATCCTAAGTCCTTAAAAATATCCACCTCAAAATCCAATGAAGTAGAAATTAAAATACAAGTAAAAGAACAAGGAGTAGGAGAATATACCTTGAATCATCAGATACAAATACTACATTAATTTGTAAATCAATTTCAAAAATTGGGAGCCCTTTATAATGAAATAGAAGAATCTAATCTCCTAAAATGGTTGTACAAAGATGAGAATGCAGAAAAAGAACAAACTAAAAAACTAGAGAGAAAGATACATATGATGGTAAAGTATTTGATCTTATGAAACAAATGGGATAGATGGTAAAAGTCCTTTGGGCTTATAGAAATAGGGTATCTTGGAACCAATACAACCTAATTGTATTCAAAAATTCCCTGGTTTAGGATATGACGCATAGAATGATAAGACCTTGAGTACCGTGTGTACTTCAAGTAAGGAAGTAGAGTCCTCTAATGTTACATAGAAAAATGAGGAAAGTGTCATCAATAAATTCATTGAAATTTATGACTATGATAGTGTCCTTACCCCTGAACCCAATCCTAACATTTTTTACCCTTGAATCCATTCAAAATCTTGACTCAAATCATGAACCTTTACCCTGAACTCATTGAGTGGGATCAAAAGGGATTGCCACAACTAGATGTATTTCAAAATGATGAGGAAATCATAAAAATTTTGGAATCATGATTATATACACCTCTTGGGGATCATAAAGCAAGTTTCGCCATAGAACTCATCAATGCAACTTACTTTGGGGAAGGTTCCAAGCCTTTTAGTTGAAAAATTATTGAAAATATAAATAGGTCTTCTAGTGAAAACTATTTTGCAGTGCTATTAGACACGAAAAAAGTAAAAATAAAGGATGTTTCCAAGGGTGAAAACCTCTTTGAGGCACCTAAGGATGGAAGGATTGACACACTTCCCATAGCAATATATTAGGAAAAATTATCTATCTTGGTGGAGAAGACAATACCAACAAATTTAGGCATAGAAGAAAAACCAAGGATAATTCATCTAGTAGAATCATTAACACCTAAAGAGAGAATAGAGCATATATAGTTTCACAAGGAAAGACAAGTCAACTCTACACGGTCCTATGCAAACATGCCAAGACTTGATCCAGATTTAATGATGCATCACTTGTCTTTGCCATCAGGGGAAAAACCTATTAAACAAAAGCTGAGAAAAATGCACTTGTATGTCGCTAGCTAAATTACAAAAGTTGCTAGATGTGGGATTTATAAGACCTATTGAATATGCTGATTGGATTTCAAATTCAGTACAAATTTCAAAACCTGATGGGGGTATCCAAGTTTGCACATATTTCAAAGATTTAAACAAAGCATTTCCTAAATATGGCTTCCCACTTCTAAACATTGAAATGATAGTGGATTTGACAATAGGAAACAAAATGTTATCCCTCATGGATGGTTTCTCAAGCTACAATTAGATTAAAATTTCTCCTAAAGATCAAATTGACAACATTCACTTATCCTTGGGGAACCTTTTATTGAAATGTCATGCCCTTCGGGTTGAAGAATGTCAGATCCACATACCAATGTGCAATGACCACTATCTTTCATGACATGATGCAGACCTATTTGGAAGACAATGTAGATGCTTTATTGGGAAAATCCTACACCAGAGCTAGACATCTAGAGATCATGGAAAAAAAATTCACAAGATTAGAACAATACAAGGTCTGGTTGAATCCAAATAAATATGCCTTTGGGTTAACCTCTAGGAAACTCCTTAGATACATTATCTCATCTAAAGGAATTGAAGTTGATCTTGCAAAAGTAAAGGCTATACTTGAAATGCCACCACCTAAGAATATTAGTCAGCTGCGATCATTACAAGGAAAAATTCAGTCTATCTATCATTTTATAGAACTTGCAGATAAATTTCAACCATTTCAGTGTTTGTTATGCAAGACTGTTCCATTCAGACGGGATGATAAGTGTGATCAATCTTTCTAGAAAATCAAAGAATATCTAATGACACCACAAATATTAGTACCCCCTATAGATGAGAAGTATTTACTTCTTTATATATCCACAACTACCACAACACTAGGGGCACTTTTGGCACAACATGACTCTAAAGGAAGGGAACGTGCAATATATTACATCAGTCGTACTCTAGTGGGATATGAGATCAATTACAGTCATATCAAAAGAGTGTTTCTTGTTGTAGTGACATTACATGCTTACACACCAGACAAAGCTCATTGCAAAAAATGATCCTCTTAAATACCTCCTAAACAAAGCAACACTCACAGGACAATTGGCTAAATGGGTTATGATTCCTAGCGAGTTTGATATTGAGTACGTAGAAAGAAAAGTAATTAGAGGACAAGTTATACCTAGCATTCTCTTTGTCACACCACAAGGGTTGTATACCTAAAGCTTATAAGATATAGTTTACATGTACCAACAATATTGCAGAATATGAGGCATTACTTTCTAGGCTCTATATGGTTGTGCAATGGAAAATCCTAGAGTTGCATGTCCTTAGTGACTCTTAGCTAGTGATCAGACAAGTTAATGATGACTATAAAACAAAAGATGAAAAAATGATGCCTTACAAAAGAATGGTGGATGATTTCAAAGCCTATTTTATGTCAATTTCTTTTGAGAAGATCCCCCAAGATAGAAATAGAGTTGTTGATGCAATGGAAACAATTGGTTCACTTGTGGAAATGCCAAGTAATGTCGCCTACTATGAGTTCTTGGTAGAGCCTCTTTTGGAACTTGCTTATAATGTATGCAATCTGAAATGATATTTCTTATTATTGATCCTAATTCTCAATGGTATGTGGATATATACCTATCTCCATGATAACATCTTTCCATCAAACATATCCCATAATTCCCATAAAAACTTTATTCGTCAAGCCTTCCATTATGTAATCTTAGCCAATACCCTTTACCAAGGTCTCAATGGTAATTCACTCAAATGTCTTGAGCATGATGAGGTCAAAACTACTTTATGAGAAATACATGAAGGTATATGTGGGGTAGATTCTATTAGTCCTAACTTAGCCAAGAAACTCTTGCATATGGATTATTATTGTCCTACAATGGAAAAGGATGCTTATCAGTTTATTAAAAATGCAAGCTGTTTCAAAAACATGCAAACTTGATACATGCTCTTACACAAGAATTGCAATCTCTTGCTACAATATGGCCCTTTTATCAATTGAGACTTGATCTCATGGACAAGATCCATCCACCATCTAATGGTCATAAGTTCATTCTCATTGCCACAGATTTTTTCATGAAATGGATTGAAGTTGTTCCCCTCACTCACATCACTAGAAAACAAATAGCTACTTTCATACTAAACTATATCATCTATCATTATGGTGTCCCTTTATCCATTATCATAGATAACAGTCACCCGTTCAAAAATTGGGATGTCTATGAAATCTGTGAGAAATTCCATATACAACATCATTTTTCTACACCATACTATCCTCAAGGTAAAGGCCAGGCTGAGGCCTCTAACAAGACCATTCTCAAAATTCCTAAAAAGACAATCAATGAAGTTGGTCGAGATTGGCATGTTTGACTAAATCCTGCATTGTGGGCTTATCACACCAGCGTCTACGCTCCCACAAGTGCTACCCCATATGCCCTTGTTTATGGATCTAAAACCATATTTCCCATCAAGGTCAAATTTCCTTCTTTGTAGATCTCCTTGCACAATCAAATCAACAATGAAGATTATCAGGTTTCTCATTTGCAAGAATTGGAACTGTTGGATGAACGAAGACAAACTACTTTCAATCACCTCAAAGCATACTAGCAATAGATGTGCCGAAGTTATAACCATAAAGTGAAACCATACACATTCGAGATTAGGGATCTTGTCCTTTGTGAAAATCCTCGCAATCAGCAAGACAAAGAAAAGAAGAGTAAATTTGAGCCTAATTGGTTGGTCCATATGTTATCACTATTGTGTATGGATTTGGGACATACCAATTATCTACTCAAGAAGGTGAAGTGCTCAGTGATCCCATCAATAATATCCACATTCACAAGTTTTATACCTGAGTACTTTAGAAAGTATGCTCTTTTAAAAAGACTTGAAAAAAATACCAATTTTTTTTTTAAAAGTCCTAAAAAATACAAAAAAATGGAAAAAAGTCTTGAAAAAATTCTTGAAAAAATAAAAAAAATAAAAATGGAAAAAATGAAAAAATGAAAAAAGTAAAGATAAATCAATTTGTTCAATGGTGAAAACCACTTCGGTTGTGCCTTGAGCAAGTACCATGGTGAAAACTAACAAATCAATGTCATGTGTAGATGCTTTGCTCCTCTTTCCTTTGGAGCTCCACTTGATCTTTTTGTCTCATTTCTATTCACCCTCCACTTCATAATAGCCTTTTCACACTCACCATGGCTTGTGAATTATTTGACATTCCCCTCGCTTGCTCACTTCACCATGTGTACTAGGTTGGTCCTATCCCCCATTGGGGCATTTCCTTGACCTTAGCTATGGGTTGGGATACTTAACATCCCACAATCAAAGAAACTGTCCTCTTTGTCCATCTGCTCACTTGTGATTCATCTCTTTTCGTCATAAAATTCAAAAAATTCAAAAAAAATAAACATTCCAAAAATTCAAAAAAATCAAATATTCCAAAATTCAAAAAAATCAAATATTCCAAAAATTCAAAAAAATCAAATATTCAAATTCAAAAATCAAATGTTCAAAATTCAAAATCAAAAATTCAAAATTCAAAAATCTAATAATTCAAAAATTCAAAAAATAAAAATCCAAAACTTCAAAATGAAAAATACAAAATACAAAAATCAAATATTTCAAAATAAAAAATCAAATATTCAAAAATCCAAAATTAAAATAATTCCAAAATAAAAAAATCAAATAAACTTCAAAATTCCAAAATAGTGATACTTTTAGATCACCATACAACTTTGAACTTCAAAAATCAAAACATGCCATGATTGACAATCAAGACATTGCAACATACCTACCAAATCCTCTTTCAAATATAACCAAATAAAATGTGACAAGAATCAATTCTACATTGAAGCATGATGTCTATTTGTTTGTCAATCTTTGATTATTTTATGATTTTTTATCTTTGGTGGCATGTCTTTTAGCTTCTCAGGGATGTCTTGGACTAGAGAGGGTGAGGATGGGGCATGTTCACTTGTTTGCTACCTATGGATTGTTTCTTATTCGGATGACTAGTCTTAAGACATGGTTGTCTAAAATCATCAGGACCTATGGTCTAAGTGGATGAGAAAATTCCTTCTAGTAGTGTCTTCCATGCAATAAGTATTTATCATCTAAGGTCCTTATACCTAGATGTTTATACTTCTTTGCTAAATAAAAATGCAAACAATATTGGGTTATCTAGACATTCATGTTATCTAGATGCTTATACTAATTTGTGAAATAATAAGCTCTATGATGATAAAGCACTCTATAAAGCAAGAAGCTTTATCACCTCCATTTTCCTTCATATCTCTTTTCATCCATCATCCATTTCCTTCATCATTTCATTTTCTTTGAATGCTCCTTATCTCAAAGGGTAATTAATTGATTTATCTAATTGATGCTTTTCTTTTAATCCAAATATCAAATCAATCAACTTGCTTTTTAGCATGGGACTCTAATGCTCCTCGATCACTCAATTTACTAATCAATCATTGTTTTGCACTAGCATCAATCTCAATCAACTTAATTAGCTTATCAACTTGGCTATAGGAGCATTTCCATCAATTGTTCAGTTATGCCTATCAATTATGCATTTTCATCAAATGTGCATCTCTGCTTAATCACTCGTGAAATATCAATTATCAAATTTTCTCCTCATGATCTACCAAGAGATTAATTTTATCACAACTTGTTCAATCAATCTATTGAGGGGGAATATCATCCTTATCATCATTCTTATCAGGATGTCCCTGTATCAGTTAATGAATTTTTCTTCTTTGAAACAATGCAACAAGCTGCATTGTCCTAAAGAGGGGCAAAATGTAGACATCCAAAAATTTTCCTCACAATTGTCCTATTTTTCATTTATTAATTAAATGAATATTATTATTTGTTTCATTAATTCATTTAATACTTTCTTCTATTCATTCATTAATTCGCTTAAATCATTAAAATATTATAAGCATTTATCAATTTGTGTAATCAATCATTTATCCATTTCATATTACTCCATTTACATAATTATTGAAATATCCATGCATTCAATTCAAATTAATCTTTATCCATTTACATATTTCATTAAATCATTTGAATACATAAATCCATTTAATCATCCATTAGTTCGCAAATCCATCTTTATTCTAAACTCCTAAACCTACATTATATCATAAAACCTCTTATTTATCTCTCTCATTCCCATCAATTTCACTAGATTAAAGAATATGGGATAATTATTAACTTCTCTATTTCATGCTTTTAATCCAACATCTCTCTTGCAACATGAATCCACCATGTGAGGATATCTATATAAACCCTCTCTTCTCACCAAAAAGCATATTTGATTGCCAAAAGCATATTCGATTTTACTCACTATCCGTTCATCATAGCTTATTGTTGCATTTGTGCTTGTGAAAATCTGAGAGCACCAAATATGTAAATCAAGATCTTGATGATAGGAAATCAAGGGAGTTAGTTTTCTTTTGAATTCATATGTTTTGGTTTCATAGTGTAGTATTTCTTTTCTTTGTATTTGTGTTTATTTTAGAAAGCTTCATTGACATTATGTTGAGACTTTGATTTTCAGTTTATAGATTTAAATTTTTTTTTCATTTTCAGCATAAACACAAAGATATTAAGTGATATTGAAGCTTGTTGAGATCAAGTTATCCTTTGTAAACTCATTAGAATTCTTCTCTAGATATTGGAATGACGAATGATTACTTCTGTAAGGAAGCTAAGGTAGTGGAATAACTTCCTACACTAACCTTGAGAATAGAATAATGCAAAATTTTACAAATGTTTAGTTCATTTGCATAAAATTAAACAAAAATAGACACAAATATCATACATACCACAACACAATGATTTACATGGGGAAAGCCCTTTCAGGAGAAAAACCCCACACTCCAAAAACCACTCAATATATTATTCAAAAATCTCAAAGATTACAATATACTTGCAAAGAAAGCTTCTCATAGGAGTATCACCACTCAGAGATCTAGAGGAAACATTGACACTATCAAAATCTCAGAATACATTGCAATACACATTCGTAATGCAATGACCTCATAAAATAGGGTTGCCTTCTAGGTAAAGTCAAGCTAATAAAATATTGATTATTAGATATGATACATAATGATCAATGACCCAAATTACAATAATAAAATATAAATAAAAATTTCCTTTTGGGGGCACTACCCTCAAGCTCCCACCAAGGCATGTTGCCCCTGTACCCTAGCTCAGGGGATAATCCCCTGGGATCCCTCATGGGGGGATCCCCCCATGCCCCCTCTATCATCTCCAGCTGAATAGTACCTTGTGTATCAATAGTACCTTATGTAATTGCAAGGTTGAGGCATATTTTCTCAACAAATATCCCACTTTTTTAACACCTTGCAAGGACAACGGAAGGGTGTCATCATCATCTCTTAATTGTTAGAGGCCGAAAGGCCCATAGTCTCTAGACACCATTTGAACTTCTCTATGCTCACAGGCTTAGTTAAAGAATCAACAACATTCATCAAAGTCTTTACCTTAACCAACTTCACCCTACCATCTTCAACCATATCTCTAACAAAATGATATTGTACGTCAATGTTCTTGGTCCTGGCATAAAATGTCATATTCCTAGCTAGACATATCACACTTTGGCTATCAATAAATTGTCACTGCACCTTGTTTTATTCGAATATCTAAACACAATCCCTTAAGCCAAATGGCTTCTTTACAAGCATGAGTAGCTACCATATAGTCTACTTCAATAGTGGACAAAGCAACCACAACCAATCACTTACTCATCCAGCTAATTGCACCACCAAATAAAGTAAACACATAAGCATTGGTGGATCTTCTACTATCAACATCGCTTGCCTAGTTTGAATTGACATAACCATGAATATCAAGGGAAATCTCATCTTTGGTCATATTACTATGATAACATAAGGAATAATTTGAGGTGCCATGTGAATATTTGAAGACTCTTTTAACTGCATCTCAATTAACTCTACAAGGATTAGTTATAAATATGGAAAGAACTCCCACTAATTGGGCAATGTCTAGTCTAGTACAAACCATAGCATACATCAAACTTACAACTACACTCTAGTAAGGCACTCTGCTCATGTCCTCCATCTTCAATGGGGATGTTGGACAATATGAAATAGATAACTTTGTTCCAATTGAAATAGGAACATACAATGGTCTACAATCCTACATATCAAACCTTTGTAACATCGAATTAACATACTTACTTTGGCCAAGCCATAGCTTTCTATTCACTCTATTTGATTCTAATTTCCATCCCAAGATTGTTTTTAACTACACCAAGATCTTTCATTTCAAACTTAATAGCAAGTTGAGATTTCAATTTTGAAATCATACCTTTCCCTTTACCAATGAATAATATCATCAACATATAATGCAATAAATAGAAATAATCACCATTAGTTTTATAATAAACATAATGATCCAATTTAGAACACTCAAATTGCAAACTCAACACATATGTATCAAATTTTTGGTACCACATCCTAGGACTCTTTTTAAACCATACAAAGATTTCTTTAATTTGCAAACCAATTTACTTGGTTGTGTCATATAAATATCCTCCTCCAAGTCACCATGAAGAAAAGCAGTTTTCACATCCATTTTCTCAACCTCTAAATCATAAGCAACAACAATAGAAAGAAAAAATCTAATGGATGTCATTTTTGCAATAGGATAAAATATCTCACCATAATCAACACCCTCAACTCGAGAGTAATCTTTTGCAACCAACCTTTCTTTGTATTTCTCAATACTTCCATCTGAATCAATAGTTTTCTTGAACACCCATTTGCAACCATCAAGTTTTTGTCCTTCAAGCAATGGTACAAGATCCCATGTATCATTCTTTTTCAAAGCTACCATTTCTTCATCCATAGCAATCTTTGAATATTTTTCACCATTCATACCTAATGCCTCTTCTACTGATTCGGGTTCATCCATGTTAGTAGTCAAAGAAAAAATACATCTCTAATCATCAGGTGAATACCTTTGAGGTGATTGTCTTTTCTTTGTAGACCTAAGAACAAGTTGAGTTGGAGGTTATTCCTCCTCTTTTGAAGATTCAAAGCTAGATGAGCTCTCCACAACTTTTTGTCTATCCATGGGCTTCGATTCAACTTTCTCAAGTGTAGATGGAAATTCAATCACATATTCATGTTTACTTTGTTATGGTTGCAATGTAACAAAAGAAGCTTAGTTTCTCTAAAAATAACACTTCTACTATGTATTACCCTCTATGCAATAGGATCCAAAAGATTGTATCCTTTCACACCATAACTATATCTAATGAAGATACATTTCACAACCTTGTTCTCCAACTTTTTTCACTTCTCCTTTGGCACATGTGCATATGCCTCACAACCAAAAACTCTAGGATGTCTTAATGAAGGCTTGTGACTTGACCATGCCTCTATAGGTGTCTTATCAACAAGAGCTAATGTAGGAGACCTATTAATCAAGTAACAAGTAGTGGCAACAACTTCAACCAAAACCTTTGTTCTAGACCAGCACCACTCAACATACTCCTAGCCTTCTCCATCAATGTCATGTTCATTCTTTCTGCAACTCCATTCCATTGTGGAGAATATGGAGTTATATTCTATCTATGAATGCCACAATCTTTATAGAATGTATCAAAATCATTAGAAAAAAATTCACTGCCATTATTAGTCCTCAAACATTTTATTCTTTCCATTTTACAAGTTGACCATTGCTTTAAATTCTTTAAATCAACTAAAAACTTTAGATTTACTCTTTAAAAAGTATACCCATGCCCTTCTACTGTAATCATCAATAAATGAAACATAATAAATAGATTTACTAATTGATAGGAAATCTACAGAACCAAACACATCATAATGAATAAGATCCAATACAACACAAGATTTATGAGAACTCAAGTAAAATTCAAAGCAATTTTGTTTTCCATAAATACAATGCTCATAGAAATCAAATTCAAGATTACAATCAAACAAACCTTTAACAAGGTTTTTTATTTTTCAATCTCCTTAGACCCTTTTCTCCAATGTGGCCAAGTCTTTGGTTCCATAACATAGTTTTCTTTGCAAGTAACTCTATTTTAGAAGAAAGAGCACCCTTGGGTACCCAAAATCCATGACCATCTGTTGAAGTTGAAACCTTAGCTTCTTCCACAGGCTTGCTTTTCTCAAAAGTACTATTGCACTCAACAATGCATGCATTAAGATTATACAATGTTCCATATCTAAAAACTCTAGCAATCACCATAACACCACTAACCATATTGCATCCTGCATTAGAAAATACTAACTGCACACCTACATCTATTAGTTTTCTCACAGATAGCAAATTTTGTGCTAAACCAGGGATATGCAATACACTATTAATCCTTCTTATTCTACCATCAAGAAATATAATTTTAACTTTACCACGACCAACAATGTCTAAATGAGAATCATCACCCAAGTATGCCTTACCTCCGTCAAATTCTTCATATTCAAAAAACCAATCTTCATTAAAAGTTATATTGAAAGATGCACCTAAGTCAATTAATCATACATCATTATCTACATGAGTTTTCCAAAGCTGCAGTGAATTCATCACCATCTTCCTTCTTGGACTCAAAATCAAAATCAAATTTCTTCTTTTTCTTCTTCTTTCTTCTTTGTAGTCCTTATGAACATGTCCAAGCTTACCGTAGTTCCAACAAATAACTTCAGAATTTCCAAGAGACTTAGATCTCCTCCTGGACTTGGATTTTTTCACGCTTCTCACTCTTCTTTCCTTTTTCCTTAGGTCTTCCATGAACATTCAGGGCCTCCTTGGCACTGGTGGATACCTTCCTCCTCATCTCTCTAAAAAGCAAAGAACCCACCACATCTTCAGTCTTCAATATAAAAGTACTCCCAATAGCCATAACAAGAGAATCCCACAAACCAGGCAAAGAACAAAGAAAGATCTGACATTTCTCTTCCTCATCCATTTTGACACCAACTAATGCCAATCAAGCCACCACCATATTGAATGATTCCAGTGTTCTGTAATTCATCCACCCTCTTCCATTCTCAAGGAATACAATTTCTTCCTCAAGAAAATCTTGCTCACTAATGATTTGGATTGATACATCTCACCAAGCTTCTTCCATAGTTTTTGTGCAAAAGTATCTTCATGGAAATTGATTAAAATAGAGTTTTCCAAGTACAATCTAATTATACCCTTAGCTTTACAATCCATAACATCATATTGAGCAACCTGAGTAGGATCTATAGGCCTTGAAACATTCTCATCAATAGTATCCCACAGATCTTGATCTATCAACAGATCCTCTATCTTCAGCTTCCACATTTCAAAATTATTTCCAAAAGAATTATCCACCTCTATTCTCCCTGATGAACTTTCCATCTGAAAATTCTTGCAACAAGATCATAAAGAGTCTTCTACACAAGCTCCCATTCAAATATGGATTAGTTCAAAATCCCCAACAACCCACAATTGAAACCAAAGGTGATCGGGCGCTTATATGACTTGTAAGGAAGCTAAGGTAGTAGAAAAATTCCTACACTAACCTTGAGAGGAGAATAATGCAAAATTTTATAGATCTTTAACAGTTACAGAAACTTAAATAAAAATAAACACAAATATTATGTATACCACAACATAATGATTTATGTGGGGAAAACCCTTTCAGGAGAAAAAATCCACACTCCAAAAGCTGCCCAATATATTAATCTTAAATCACAAATATTACAATATACTTGCAGAGCAAGCTTCTCACAAGAATATCACAACTTAGAGATCCAGAGGTAGCACAACCGCTATCAAAATCTCAAAATACATTGTAATATGTAGCTATAATACAATTCCCTCATAAAATAGGGTTTCCTTCTAGGGATCTTCAATTCAAGCTAATAAAATATCGATCGTCGAATATGAGACATAATGATGAACAGTCCAAATTTACAATAATAAAATAAAAATATTTTTTTTCCTTTTGGGGGCACTACTCTTGAGCCCCCACCAGGACACACTACCCCTAGACCCCAACCCGAGGGGATGATCCCCTGGACCCCTCATGGGGGGATCCCCCCATGTCCCCCCTGTCGTTGTCGACTGAACAATACCTTATGTATCAACAGTACCTTACGTAATTGTAAGGTTGAGACACATTTTCTCAATTTAGGGTAAATGTTATTCTAAATTTTGAGAATTTTTTTCATTTAAATGTATTTTCTAGTAACTAAATCTATGTTATATAATGATTTAGATTCCTTATGAATGACTAATTTTATTACACAAGGTAACTCAAGATTTAAGGTGTGAAGAAGAGGTCTAATAGTTAAATTCATTCACTAGAGATAATGTGTCTGGCATAACCACCCCAAGTTACATATTGTGTAGAATTAAAGTGGTCAATCCTTTGGATTAAATATTTAATTATTGTTTGTGGGAGTATGTCATCCACAAGATCAAGTGGAAAGGGAAGTAGAAGTACTATTGGAGCTTGAGATTGATTCAAGGGAGTGGTTAAAAAAGTGTGAGAACTATATGGAAAAAGAAGCTTGTAGGGAAATATTCTAGATGTTAGAAGTGAAGATGGCTAGGGTACATTCATGGTTGATAAGAAGCTTCATAGGCTAGAAAGTATGAATATTACCTTGATATCAAGAATGGATTGTCACAAGGCACACCAAGATGAAGATGATGCCAAGACAGTAGGATTTAGTAAGAAAACATTCTAAAGTCTAATAAATTATTCAAATTGGGACCAAAATAGATATCCAAACATATAATGGAAAGATAACCATAGATAAACTAGACCAATAGATATGATAAATGGAAGTGTATTTTATATTTTATTATCTTAATCCATATTAATAATCTCTTTTGTGAGGCTTAAACTTTTCAAGCATGCTCATGGCATAAGAGTAATGCTTACTCTTTGAAAAACTTGAAAATTATACCAATGTCCAAGTGAAACTATTTTAAGGAGAATTAATTACCTAGTGTAAGGTAGGGGGACCAACCACACCAAGGCTCCAGGTCATAGAGATCCAAGAGCGGCTAGCTACCCTAACTTACCTCAAGCTAACTGAGTGTTTTAGGTCAAGATAGAGAATGAAGAGAGCTCTCAAGTACTTATGTCACTTTACCGATATGAATGTTTGGATGGGGCTAAATGAGTTGGTTTCTGAAACCCAAACTCTACTTCAAACAACTCTTTCCCTGAGGACAGTAGTGTTGGTTAAGGATGACAGTGCAACACACTAGCATCTCTTTAGGGTGCCGACATCCATATGACCAAAAAGTAAAAAGTATAGTACCAATACCAAAAAACATACTAACAGTCTAGCCAATGAATTTTAACATGATAAAAAAATGATTTATAGTAGAATACAAGAAATAACTATGAAGATGATAAAGAAGGAAACTAAAGCAAAGGTGATGAAATCCAACTCACTTAGAGTCCCATTCACCAACAAGCTCCACGTACGTACACCTACACACAACTAAGAGAGGAAAATTGTTGGGGTTGTATAGGGGTTTTCCTCATTCAAACCCCAGCTTTGGTGTTTCCACCTCCATGGACAACTAGATAGATAAAGAGAGATAGAAATATAATAAAGGAAATACTGGAAAGGAAAATATTGAATGCTACGAAAAACATAATGTTGCTTTATCAAAACACAACGAAAGAAGGATAGTGAAGTAATACCACCTCCAGCCAAAGACACTCAAGGCCAATGAAGGGAGAATGCAAGACTACAAGCTTGACAATATTGACACAACCGTAATAGTGATGAAGGAGGTCTCACAAGACACCAAACTCATAGATTCTATAGTAGCACAACATGTTCTTGATGAAGTTGATGGAGTCATAAGTTGTTAAGCAATGCTTAATAGATCAAGCTAGACATGTAAAATTGCTCAAGAATTTGTAGAAGATTGAATGAATTACTAAAGAGATGAAGTGATAGTGAAAGTAAGTCATTTGAATATGGAAAGGGAGGGAGAGATCCATTTTGAGGCTAGCCGATTGACACAGAGGTGTCACGCTTCATCCCCAATGGGGGCCATAGCATCCTTGTAGATTCTAGAGGTAGGAATCTGTCAGGGATGGCAGTGCACTGCACAAAAGTACACGTGCTACACACACATCCCTGACAAAAAATTCCCCACCAACACAAAGGAAAAGTTCCAAATGGATGCATTGTGGATGGGTGATGTGGAATTTCTTAATCGGGTTTTATTTTTTAAGTTGGAGGGGTGTAAAAGGGGAATTTGCAAAAGGGGTGAAAATTTGCTCCTATACATTTTTCCCCTACTTTAGTGAGCATGAGTGTCAATGTGTGTTCGGTAAAGTAGACCAAAGAGTTTACAAATGTATACCAAAACCATTGAGGAAGCAGACTGCAATCTGGAAAGCTTGAAAGTGTAGGGTAGGCAAAGAAATCCACATGTATTATCTCCTGAGGAGGTTTGAACAAAGGACTTCATAGATCCTCGGAGCTACAAAGTTGAACAAAGTACACCGAAGGCCCATAGACCAATGATGAAAAAATCTTACAGGATACAAGCACTTCGCAGATCCTCAAACCTACAAAGAAGGTGCCTCTAGGTACTCTCTCCTGAAGGAAGCCCAATGTAAGGGGACTTTGCAAAGTCAGACTAGAAAGTAGCTCTACAAGCACACCTGTAAAGCAACATGTTAATCCATTGATAAAACATGTTAGAAAACAAAAGGTAGCCATACAGGCAAGGGTAAAAGCACAAACCTACATCACACTTTATAAAGGAATTGGCCAACAACAAAAAAAATCTGAACTTTAACCACATAAAAGTGGTCTTTATGTTTTGAATTTCAAAATGATGTAAACCAATGAAATGTAGAAATTTTGATGAAGTTTATTCCTTTAAATTTTCAATTTTTTTTTTAAAAATTCATTACATTTTTTTTATCAATTTAAGAACATATTTTGAAATGCTGAAAATTTCAGAAAAAAGTGACTTCACGAGCCATCAAGAAATAAATTGAAAAAACTTTATTTCTCCCTAATTTTTTTTCTCCAAATAGGTAACTTCAATATTTTATGAATGGAAAAATAAAAATAAAAATTTGATGTATATTTTTTTCTTAATAATGTTTTAAAGTCAAACTTGTCAAAATTCAATAGTTTTCGTGGTCCATCAACTATTGTCTATTTTTTTAATCATTTTCAAAAAAAAAAATTATACCCTTTTGAAGAAGACTATCTCCTCTTGTGCCCCATATATTTTTTAAAAAAATTAATATGTTTTACTATTTTCTTAAATTTCTAATTAGCCTCTTTTTAACTTTAACAACCTACTTGCATTATTTTAAAAATAAAATATATTAAAACTAATCAAAATATTACAAAAAATACATATTTGGATTCACCACTCTGAGCTCTACAAAGGGGTATTTTTCTTTTCTGCAGAAAAATAATTCTGACTAAAGAAATACTTAAGTTGAAATTTTTAGAAAATTTTGAAAAAAGTTGAGTTGGCTCCCAATTAGGATGCCACATAGATAGTTTTGGTAGAAAGGGTTTTGCCCAAAACCCTTTCAATAGAAACATCGCACATTAAAAAATCTAATTTCAAACCCAATTTCAACGTGAGTTCAAAGGAAAAAATTATTTGTTTGGATTCAGGTGAAACTTATTCGGTCGAAACCCTGTGTGCCATGTATAGGCCATGTGATTTCAGTTGAAACTTATTCAGTTGAAAATATTTTACCGAAACTATTTATTTGGGCGAAAGTGTGACACAAATTTGTGCTTTTACCCACAAACAAGCAGACAATCACGTAGATAGTCGAGAATTGAAGGAAGACTTTTTAAAGGGGTCCATTGGGAACTCTTCAAAAGAAAAAGGGGTTCACTCAAGGGACGCGCTACTTGAAAGTGTAGGTGTATTTTTCGTAAATCAATTCAACATAAATGAATCATTTTGAAAGATGTTCACTTCATCAAGGAATTTTAAAGGAAGAAAATTCCCCCTCGTGAGGGAAAGGTCAAGGCTTCTCCCGCAGGAATAGTTTCTCCCACCTCGGAAGAAGGTTCTTCAAGTTCTTTCTTTATGAACCCATGATGAAGGAAACATGTTTCACTAGGGGTCTTTGTTAAGAATGCAATTTTTGAAAATTATTTTGAAAATATTTTCAAGAAAAGATTCATTGGTCACCGAATTTGTTTTTTGAAAATTGAGGTGCCCTAATATCCCCCTCTTAGGATGGTGCATTCCAAACACAAGGCATGTGATATCCTAAGGAGAGAAAAGCAAGAATGAAAAAGAGTGATGTTGTGGCCCATAGAACATAATGAGATGTAACTATGGTAATATTTTTGAACATGCGAGGGAAAAAACATGAGCTCCACAAAAGCAAGCATGAAAGATAAGAGAGAAACAATGTAAAAGGAGACAATAACATCACAAACAAGGGACAAGGGCGATCTAATATTTTGGGGTCAGAACTACTCATATATATATATATATATATAAGTATAATAATAGTATAAGATGAATTATCATCAACCCCCTAGTATATCAGACCATATGAAGAATGCACAAGAAGATAAAATAAAAATAAAAAATTTGGTCAACATGGAAGGGAAGCCTAAATGCCCCCAATGTACTTTGCATCATCCCCAATTGTCAAAAATCAATACACATAACAAAGGAAGAATGATGCAACAAATAGAGGAAGTTGTACAACACAAAAAAACTCCTATATCCAAGCACCTACAAGGGTGACAAGGGCCATCCAGAAACACATAAAACAAGCATGGGGGAACACAAACACACACACACACAATCTACTCTACAAATGAAGAAGAGGCACCCCTAGTCCTCATCAACCAAGAGGTCATCGACCTCCCAATCTACATCATTGTACGAGGAAGGCAGATGAGCCCACAAGGGTGAAATATCAAGGGGGGAACCCTCTAACCCCCTCGTAACAAGATCCAAGGAAGGAGACTCTTCAGGGTCTCCTCTACTTAGTTCTTGTGGGGTGAAGGTCAATGACCTCATAAAGATAGTTGAAAGGATTGAGACCTCATTGAAAGAATTAAACATGCACTTCACCAGAGTGCCATGTGTTAATTCAACGGGTGAGGGAGGGGGTGCTCGAGATTCACTGCTAGGCTCACCGAGGGACTCGAGAACAGTGAAAAACTCTAGGGATGTCAGAACTTCCTTTGTCACTAGGAAAACACATGCTAATGTAGAACCACCCTCTAAAGAAGGTGAATTCCTCTTTCAACCCCCTTTACTAGAGAGGCCATCCTCCATCTTCCACTTTATTGAAGGATAACCCCTTGATATTCCACCTTTGTAGGCTCGTCCACCTTCCCCATATAATGATCTAGATTGGGAGGCTGATGACCTCTTGGTTGAACCATTCAACCCCCCTACAACAAGAGCCAAGGAAGGAGACTCTTAGGGGTCTCCTCCACTCAATTCCTATGGGGTGAAGGTCAATGACCTTGAAAATATCATTGAAATGGATGAGAGCTCATCCAAAGAATTAAACATGCACTTAACCAGAGTGCCATGTGTTAATTCAATAGGTGAGGGAGGCGGTGATCGAGATTCACTGCCAGGTTCACTGAGGGACTCGGGAGTAGTGACAAACTTCGAGGATGCTATAACTTCCTCCATCACTAGGACAACACATGCTAATGTAGAACCACCCTCCAAAGAAGGTGAAATCCTCTTTCAACCCCCTTTACTAGCAGATGAGGAAAAAGGAAAAGAGGAGGAGGAGAAGACTATGGTGGACACCACTGAGGTGTTTGACATGTCAACAAGCTTTGAAAATGATAGGATTTCTAGGAGGGACATCAAAAGAGGCTACTCAACCGAAGGAACAATAAACACCTACACCTTTTTTGGGTGAGGGTTTTTTAAGCTCATAGTAGGAGTCGGAAGCAACATTGAGGCTGATGGAACTAAAGCAGAGGGGATAGGAGAGGAAGACATAGCAGAAGGTGTCAAAGTAGAAACTGTCGACTCCCCCTCCTTCCCCTACAAAGTAGCTTGCTCAATGGCCAGAGCCTTTCACTTATGCTTGCACTCATGTGAAAGGTGGTTCTTCTGACTTTGGAAGCTAGAGGTTGGAGGTTGAGATGGAACAAAGGGATCATTTTTTACCATCAAAGTGTCCATAATAGCCATTTTTGGAAAAGGGAGAGACTCCTAGATGGGAACATGAGGAAGAGGTTGAGAGGAGGTTAGAACAACAATGGGAGGAGCAGGCTCCAATGCCTTGGTAGTGGGCCTTTTCCCATTCACTGCCTTGGGGGAAAGAACAGTAGGAGGCCACAAAGGCCAACACATAGAAGACTCCCCATAGGGACCCTTCCCCTTACCATACCGAACGGGCTTAGTCACCATGGGTAGAACGAGAAGTTTAAACATTGGATGCTTGGGCTTTCACCAAGCGAGCACCAATAGATTCTCTAGCAACTTCCTCGAAGCAGAGTCTAATGATGCGATAGTAGGGTGAGAGGAAGCGACATGCAATATAGTAGAAGAGGAGGAAGAAGAACTTCGAGCACACTTTTCTTCCTCCCTTCTCTAAGCTAGGGTGGGATCGATGCATGCTTTTAGGTAGGCCCTATGTGTGATGGCATAAGGGGAAGGAGGGTACCTCAATTAGGCGTCAAGCATATGCTCTTGTACTTCACATAGGTTTAATACAAGAGGTACATCCTAGGAGGAAGCAAACCAATGGACGCAGGCCATAAGTGATCCAATGAGTAGCTACCACATGCAACCGATGCTTTATAACTGGTGTCATGCACTACATGTATTGTACCCTCATGGATGAATTTTAGACACTTATGCACTATTGATGGAAATGCATTCATAGCGACCAACTAGGGGATACCTAGTTTCACCTTGAAGAGTTTAGACCCTAGGATTATGTCAAAGAGTAAAATAATTGATTTAGGTCCAACTAGGACCGACAAGGTGATGCAACCAAGGGGAGGTACAAAAAGTCTATTGTGTGTATAGATGGTACTCTCAGATTTTTCATACCCATATTTTTGTAGGAAATTAATCAACATAATCTCCTCAATAATGGCATTCACCTAACACATTTGGTCAACAAGAACACCTATTATATTTGATTCATGTGGGGATGTATAAGGGAGATGGCTCTCTATTATAATTCATTCGTAGGTCCTGTGAGGTGAAAGTTATACCAGGGGAACTAATTGTAGGCTGCACAGATGGGATGAGCTGATGTAAAAAGGATGCCATCATGTATATTAGATGAAACTTTCATAGAGCCCCCAAGGGTTTTGCAACTAGATAGTGACCCAACTAAGGTTTTGTTCTGCAATGCTTGTGGAACCTTCCAACTATGCAACTAGGGGTCATAGTTCAAGTTGCAAGGCTAGGTGTCTTGCAACACTTGTACCAACAACACTCCTAGAATACGAGGAAAGGAAATTTTAGCACCACCAAACAAAACCAAAATGGTTCATGTCAAGTTCACCAAAATGTAAGGTAGGGGGACCAACCACACCAAGGCTCTAGGTCATGGAGAACTAAGAATGGAGGGCTACCCCTACTTACCTCAATCTAAGTGAGTGTTTTAGGTCAAGATAGAGAATGAAGAGAATTCTCAAGTACTTTTGTCACTCTACTGATCCGAATGTTTGGATGGGGCTAAATGAGCTAGTTTTTGGAACCTGAACCATACCTCAAAAAGCTCTCTACCCTAGGACAATAGTACAGGTCATGGATGATAGTAAGACGCACTAGCATCTCTTTGGGGTGCTAGCATTCGTATGGACAAAAAGTGAAAAGTATAGTACCAAATACCAAAAAACCTACTAACAGTCTACCAAATGAATTTTAATGTGATAAACAAAATGATGAATAGAAAAATACAAGAAATAAATATGAAGGTGATAAAGAAGGCAACTAAAGCAAAGGTGACGAAGTCTAACTCACTAAGAGCCCCATTCACCAGCAAGCTCCACACGCATGTACACCTACACATAACTAAGAGAGAAAAAATGTTAGGGTTGTATAGGGGTTTTCCTTAGTCAAACCTCTGCTATGGTGTTTCCACCTCCATGGATAACAACGTAGATAAAGAGATAGAAATATGATAAAGGAAATGTTGGAAAGGAGAATATTGAATGCTACAAAAAACACAATGCTACTCTATCAAACTACAATGAAATAAGGATAGTGAAGCAATACCACCTCCACCCAAAGGCACTCAAAGCCAATGAAGGGAGAATGCAAGACTACAAGTTTGACAATGTTGACATGGTCATAGTAGTGATGAAGGAGGTCTCGCAAGACACCAAACTCGTGGATTCTATGGTAGCACAAAATGTTCTTGATGAAGTTGATGGAGTCACAAGTTGCTAAGAAATGCTCAAGAGATCAACCTAGCTGTGTAAAATTACTCAAGAAATTGTATAAGATTGAATGAATTGATAAAGAGATGAAGTGATAGTGAAAAAAGCCATTTGAAGATGGAAAGGGAGGGAAAGAGCCATTTTTGGGCCGACTGGTCAACACAGAGGCGTTACGCTTCATCATCAACGGAGAACGTAACATCCTTGCAAATTTCAAAGACAGGAATCTGTTAGGGATAACAGCATGCCATGCAGACGTTCACGCATCGCATGCACATCCTTGACGAAAATTCCCCCACTGACACAAAGGACAAGCACCAAATGGATGTATTGTGGATGGATGATGCAGAATTTCTTAGTCGGGTTTGATTTTTTAAGGCGGAGGGCTGTAAAGGGGGAATTTGCAAAAGGGGTGCAAATTCACTCCTATTCAAGTAGTAGAAAATTATATATTTTCATCCTAATAAAGATAGGCAGACAGGCATGAGTGTAATATCCCCTACCCTAGTAGATGATATATTTTCTTGATTTCCCTTTCTAGTTTGACAATGTTATTTGTCAAACTATTTTTGCATGGTTAGTTTTTAAAATGATATAAACTTTGTATATGCAACTTCAAACCAAGAGCCATCAAATATATTGTAGATATAAATACTCAGTTACAACACAGATACCTTTTTAGATACAAAACTAAAATGCATATATATAACCTTGAGTCTTCATATTGAGGATTACTCAAATACATGACATCTTAATATCTCAGATAATATAATATGATGTATGATAAGTATCCTTCAAGCTTAAATATATATTTTAGGTGCTCAATAAATAACAAAAATACCTTTTTATTTGCTAACCTGGTATCAATAGATATAGCTGAATTTTCTAGATTCTTTCCTCAATGTCTATGAATTAATTCAAACTATCGATTGGCTTGTGATTTATTCGATAGGTTACAATTTGTCTCATGAATGGTGGCTAGGTAACACTTTACATCTTTATCAAATTGCACCATCTCGATTTCCCTTGTTGAACGCCAAACTCAGATCAAGTATTTGTCTTCATTCCAACTCAACATATGACTCACGAACCATTCCTTCAGATTGTGCTTGTCTCCATGACCTGGCGTATTTTTCCCTATATTACTATCGACACTAATCTAAAGGTAAATACTCTCGGTCTAATAAACACTAACTAGCGATCAGCCCCCAAAAGTTCCATCAACTCCAATAGTGACCAAGAATGCAATTGAATAGAATTGGATAATCATATATTATATTTGATCGCCTACATCTCCAAAGTTGGTGATAATCTGAGACCCATGATTTATCTTTGAGTTGCTCCAACCTTATCTTATTGGTTGTCTCTTTTTCTTTTAGCGACATCTTGAATATTCATGACTCCTTCATTAGCTTTGGCAACAGTCTTCAACAATTAAAGTATTTGAATGAACTTTGTCAAGACCACTAATATCATACGGTGCTCCATCATAAATGATATTTTTTTAATTCACCCACCAAATAGGGTGATTTGTATTATTTTATTTCTTTATAATTAATCAGCCCTTTCATAAAATACAAGGATTAGAGGAGGCATCTCATTTGACCTACAATATAGGAATATAATAGAGAATTTTCTAGAAATATCTGGAACAATGATAGTAATTGGGATATGGAAAATTTTTAACTGTAATTTCCTTCAATATTGAAAATTACCACAATTTCTAGAGATGATCTACACTATAAATAATTGCCACCAATATAAAATAGCTTTCACCTGATAATATCGAATAATCTAGAAATTTTGTCTTTGGAGAAGACACTCAAAATTTCCCAAACTCGCTCTCCCAACAAATATTCGTTGAAGCTCCAAATTTGTAACAAATAAGCCCAATGTGAACTCCATTGTGAATCCACTCTTCAAAAGAGTTAGGTTTTCATCCAACCCTTTTCCAATCTGCTGAAGGTTTTTGTCCTCATAGATTTAGCTAAATCTAAGATTCAAGCCATTGTAATATTGCATAAGAAAGATTAACTCAACAATAGATGCCCAAATTTCTTGTACTCAACTCCTTCTAAAGGATCAAATGAGTCTTCTAGAAGAAGCCAAATTGTAACTAACTCCAGCTTCTAGAAGAATATTTTATTTAATAAAGTGACCCTTTTAATATTTAATTATTTCCACTTTATTTAAATTAAAATAACCAATTAAAGTCATCCTTTCGAAACAATATTATTTTTTGGACAACTTAATCAATTAAATTAATTAAGTCATTTTACCAAAAATTTGGGGATATTATAGTCCTACCTTCTCAGAGATTGCTTTCCCTCAAGTAATTCGGACCTGCACACAAAAATTGGATATCAGGATCCCATATCAATCTCTCAAATACTACTTCACCCATCTATTCCACTACTCTGACATAAATGTTATTCTACAACAACCTGGGAAGCATTCCATTAATCATGCAAATTCCTGGATCCCAAATCTGACAATCATCCTCATAGAAATTGTACACAAGAATCTCCTCCACTGGTCTTTTCTTGGATTTAGTCATCCAAAAACACAAAATACTTTTTGGGTGCAACAAATAGTGGTCTCTCATCTAGACACTAGATCAAAAAGTGTTGAATAACCACATTGTGCAAACTCCAAGTGCTTGTGTCATAGTTCATCTTCACCTCAAAAGTATGCCCAACAGCTAAAAATGTCTCCATGGTATGATTCACAAATCCCTAAAATAAAGCAGCTATGTGCTCTACCATAGAGTCATCAACATGAGAGGGTTGCAACTCATTAAGTGTGTCATGAATTCTCACAGACCAATCCAAATCTTCCTCACCCACATCTTCATCCACATATATGTAGTCATGACATTAATGGTTGATCCACTAAGTGTGTGTTCAACTACTCCACCCGACTTTATGACTTGAGCCTTTAATGGGCTTTCAACTAGAGATAACTCATGAGACTCAAGATGTAAATTAGGTACTCAAATAGAATTTTTTGAATCATACCTCTTCGCTTGTTCCTGCACATCTACATGTTCTTGCTTCCTCATCTCAAGAGGTTCACCCCTTGTATGCTTCATCTCCATGTCTTCTTCCCTTGGAAGAAATAGTGATCGAAGATAGGATTTTCTTTGTTTTCTTGATTGATCTATATGATTGACTTGTTCCTTGATTTCCTGAAGGTGTTGTCTTGCTTGGGAAGCCAAGAAATTTACCTTCTTCACTCTTTGTAACCACCCATCACACAAAATTTGTGTCTTGTTCACATCTTCCAAGGTCTAATACATAAAATTAGAATATTTGGGGCATGAATCCACAACACATAATTCATCTTTAACACCAAAATATTAAGTACCAACATTAGAAGACTCTACGATACCATCATCCTCACATGAAATGGTTGCTATCTCATTATGATGCAAGGAAATATGATTGGTGTTGCAAAAAAAAAAAAATTATACCTTTGTGTCATATTTTCAACATCTCCAAATGGTGATCTATGTTTGCATTCTCTTGCACTTTGTGATCAACTTGAAGACACAAGGGTGCAATATGTGATTCCTCTTGATCCAAACTCTCATATGGCAAAAGTGATCTTGTGAACAAGGTCTCATCTTCTTTAAGACTCCCACATGATGACAAATTTTTGCTTTCCTCATAATCACTTGTAGCCTACAAGTCACAAACAAGTGATTCTTCTTCATGCATTTCATCATTCTACTGAAGTAAACCTGTGAACATAGCTTCATCTTCATCATAACTTTCACATGTATGACTATGTGTCCAAATACTTTGACATGTGAAATAGTGTTGTTCTCTCCTCAATTGATTTTTGCTCGTCTTAGGTTCACCTATAATCTACGAATTACGAGAAAGCAATTCTTCTTTCTTTCCTACCATAGTGTCTTATTTCTTTTCCTTTATCAAAAGAGGTCTTAATATTTTAGGATGTTCTAACAATGTTGTTAGATTCTTCTGATAGCTCTAAAAGACTTGCAAAATCTCTATCATGAGTTCCTAATTTGACTTCATTTTTCCCAACTGATATTAGCTGCCACTAAAACAAATGAGTGTTGGTCACTCAAAGGGAAAACTGAAACATCTTTCCACTATTACCCTCAGGTTGGCAGGATGCACAACTTTGATACCACTATAATATCCTCTACCTTGGTAGACAATATATTTTTTTGATTTCCTTTTCTAGTTTGACAATGATATTTGTCAAACTATTTTTTCATGGTTAGTTTTCAAAATGATATAAAGTCTGTATATGCAACTTTAGACCAAGAACCATAAAATATATTACAGATATAAATACTCAATTACAACATAGATGTCTTTTCAGTTACAGAATTGAAATGCATATATATAACCTTGAGTCTTCATATTGAGGATTACTCAAATACATGTGGCAACTTAATATCTCAGATAATATAATATGAAGTACGATAAGTGTCCTTCAAGATTAAATATATATTTTAGGTACTCAATACATAACAAAAATACCTTTTTATCTGCTAACCCGCTATCATTAGATATAGCTAAATATTTGAGATTCTTTCCTCATGTCTATGACTTAATTCAAACTATCAATTGGCTTTTGATTTATCCAATAGGTTACAGTTTATCTCATGAATGGTGGCTAGGTAACACTTTTAATCTTTATCAAATTGCACCATCTTGATTTCCCTTGCTCAATGCCAGACTCAAATCAAGTATTTGTCTTCATTCTAGCTTAGCATATGACTCACAAAATATTCCTTCAGAATATGCTTGTCTCCATGACCTGGCTTATTTTTCCCTATATTACTGTCAGTGCTAATTTGAAGGTAAATAGTCCCAATCTAATTAACACTTCCTAGCGATTAGCCCTCGAAAGTTCCATCAACTGCAACAGTGGCCAAGAATACAATTGAATGGAATTGAATAATCATATATTATATTTGATAGCCTATATCTCCAAAGCCAGCAATAATCTAGGACCCATGATTTATCTTCTAGTTGCTCCAACCTTATCTTATCGTCTATCTCTTTATCTTTTAGCGACACCTTGAATATTCACGACTCCTTCATTAGCTTTGGCGATAGTCTTCAACAATTAAAGTATTTGAATCAACTTTATCAAGACCCCTAATATAATACGATGCTCCAACAAAAATGATATTCATTTGATTCACTTGGTAAATAGGGTGATCTGTATTATTTGTTTTCTTTATAATCAATCAACCCTTTCATAAAATACAATGATTAGAACATGCATCTCATTTGACCTACAATATAGGAATATAATAGAGAACTTTCTAGAAATAACTAGAACAATGGCAGTAATTAAGCCGAGAGGCTTCTTACATTCACATCAATGAGTATGTGTACATTTTTATTCTCTCCATTTATATTGACATCTACTAACTCATCACAAAGTAAAGTATTTATCAATAGATTTTAGTTTACATACTGCGAAAATTTCCTTGTTTTAGACAAGATAATCTTGAATATTTTTTTAATATCAATTTAAATTTTTTTATTTAATTGTAATATTATATTGAAGATTTTTTTTATATGTAACCTTTAAAAGCATGCATTACCATCATCTTTTTATAGTTTTACTATATATGACATTTTAAAGGAAATATAATATAGAATTCTAATTTATAATAGTAATATATATCATTTTATAATATTTGTTATGGAAATACATATTAATTTACAATATTTTCATGCTTTTATAATTTTTAGAAGATTTTTAGCAAGATTATTTTGAATATCTAATACAAAAAAAATTAAATAAATACAATATTATATATATAAGATGATAATAATGAATATTTTTAAAGCTTACACATAAATAAAATATTGAATTTAATATTACAATAAAATGACAATTTCTAAATTGATATTAAAAAATTCAAGATAATCTTGTTAAAAATATTTTTAAAATTATTAAGATAATCTTGTTAAAATCTTGATAAGCAGTTATTTTTAATATTATTTTTAGTTTTAAAGTTGTTTTAAAATTTTATTGCCAACGTTCATTTCATACATAAACTTATGCGAACACTACCCTTCAACTATATAATGCACAAAGAGCTTAGAGTGCATGTACACTATTTAGCAAACAAATCTATCAAGATTGTATGTTATCTGAATTGTACGGAGCTTCACTTGGTAATGCAAGCTTTAGTCATGGTTTACTTTATGCATATTGCATTGATGATTTGCTTGGTTGCATATTACTGTAGATAAGATCTAGATTTTGTTTTATTTTTTTCAAAGCTGCCTCAATCAATAGTAAATGATTCTAATTACACAAGTTTTGTATGTAGATGGAGTTAAAAAAGAGATTTAACATTGAACCAGAGGAAACCATCTTTGAAAAGGGAGAGACAGAAGTCCAAATTGTAATTGGGAGAGGGCAACAATTGCAAATTGTGCAAGTATATACATTTCTTATTTTATTTGTAATCAATTATTTTTTAATCGTAATATGAAACATAATGATATGTTTTTCCTTCTTGATATCAATTTGAGTTTTTGGATTTCAATTTTTTTATTTGAGTTTTTGGATTTGAGTTATTTTCTCGTTCAGAAGTTTTTTTTTTTGTGTACCATCTTCTAGAAAAGTGTTGCTAGTATAATCTCTGATATATATGATATCACTATTGTCTTCAAGATTTTTATTTAATTTCTTAACTTCTTATGATTTTCAAAGATATTGATGCTCTCATCCTACAAATTTGAATCATTTACTTCATTCATGCTAGAATGATCTGCTATATCAAATTTAAAACAAATCCTACATTTCTATAAAACTCTAAGTTGACCTTCATCTTGCTCAGTTTTTGTATCTACATTTGGTTGCCCTGGATGAGAAATAGCACTGATTCTTGTTGTCTTCAACATTTTTACCAAGAAACAAATACTAGGGATCAAAGTACATACCTCCAATTATATAATAAAACTCTTCAATCTAACTTGTTTATCTGCTTATTTAGCATTAAAATCTCTGTAGTTTAGGTTCATGGAGAACAAATGTGGCTCCAGAATAGAAAAGGCAGTTGAAACGTGAACCCCTCTATGACCCAACTTAATAGTAAATGACTTCAATTATTTTTTGTAACATTCATACAAATATAAGCAAAGAAGATAACAACTGCATGAAGAACATTTTCATCTTTATGCCCTTTTGATTTCTCACAACACAATCCAAAGATGGGATACAATGAGAGAAATAAAATTTAAAAATTAGTTTATAATATGCATTTTTGGGTGGGAATGAACTTTCAAAAAACTTTTGGACAAAATATTTAAAGGTCTAAAGGAAAATATTTAATATTTCCCTCACATCATTATATATATCTCTATTCAAGCAAACCAATTAATGGTTGGGGTATTTTTTAGAGTTCAGATGTATTTGAGTTTTGTAGGAATGACATTTTCATTTTTAAAGTTAACTAAATTTCTTAAGCATGTAATATATTGATGTTGATTTTATTTTAGTTAAAATGGGTTAAAAAAGAAAAAGTAGATCTTTAATTAAATAAATATCATTATTATTATATATTTTTTTGGTAATTACTAGACACGTGTATCATACAACCCACTATAATATGCATAAATTGACATTTAAATCATTCTTACTTCTCAGCCATTAAAATGCAAAATTGAATCTAACTAGTAAAGAATACCATTACCTAAATATAAGTTGTTTAGTTTATTTAATGTATTTTATTATTTACAAACTAGCATATATATATACTTCAATATTTTTGGATTCAGGTCTACCAAGATCATTGCAACTACATCAGAAAAAATCATGATGCATGTGGGCTGAAAATAGGATTGTTGAGAGCGTGGGAGAAGGAGTGAAAGATCTCAAGGAAGGAGATCATGTGTTGCCATTATTTATAGGCAAGTGTGGAGAGTGCATATACTGCAAATCACCAAAGACTAATCTCTGTAAAAAATTCAAAATTGATCCCACTAGGATGGTCATGCTGAGCGATCCTTCAAGAATTAAAATATTTTTTTTTTTGTTTAATGGATTTGATCTGGTTACATAGATATTGACATCCTTATGTATCAAAACATCAAATACTTTATTTTCCATTCTGGCCCTACCATGCCTATCCTCCTAAATCCTTTAACATTGCAATAGTCAAATAAATAACTGATAAATCTTGAAGATTATAGTTATCCACTTAATAATGGATAAATGTTCTTGATTATAATGGTTTGGTAGAATAAGGCAAGATTTTATACCTTCTTCCTTAATATGGCTCCTACTTTTAGTGCTACAATGGCTCCACGAAAACCTCTTTTATTAAATTTTAATAATAGCTTATGAAATGTGATACAAAAATATTGATTGAAAATTAATTAAGAATTATATATAAGTTTTTTTTTTTTTGATGAATTATTATAAAATTATGTCAAAATTATTTACTATTTTTTAAAATCATTTTGAATTAAAATTAGTTTTTCTATAACTATAGAATTTGGGAAAAATAGGCGCCTCGAGAAGGATAACTCTCGACGTATTTTATATATATTAATATTTAATATATGTTTGCTAGTTATGATATGGTAAAACCCTAACTACAATTTCCTTCAATATTGAAAACTACCACAATCTCTAGATATGGTCTACAACTATAAATAATTTCCACCAATATAAAATAGCCTTCACTGATAATATAAAATAACCTGGAAATTTTGTCTTTGAAGAAGACACAAATTTCCCCAACTTTCTCTCCCAACAAATATTCATTGAAACTCCAAATTTGTAATCAATAAGCCCAAAGTGAACTTCATTGTGAATCTACTATTCGAAAGAGTTAGGTTTTCATCCAACTCTTTTCCAATTTGCTGAAGGTTTTTGTCCTCAAAGATTTAGCTAAATTTAAGATTCAAGCCTTTGCAATAATGCATAAGAAAGATCAACTCAACAATAGATGCCCAAATTCCTTGCACTCAACTCCTTTTAAAGGCTCAAATGAATCTTCTAGAAGAAGCCAACTTGTAACTAACTCCAACTTCTAGAAGAATAATTGATTTAATAAAGTGACCCTTTTAATATTTAATTATTTGCACTTTAAAAAAATGAAAATAATCAATTAAAGTCATCATTTTCAATAATATTAATTTTTGGACAACTTAATCAATTAAAATAATTAAGTCAATTTACCACAAATTTGGGAACATTACAATGAGGAAGATAAATGTTAGAATTTACATCTTGAATTCACACCCTCTTAGTTGAAGAAGGGGAAGGATGAAAATAATATTGTGATAAATAAGGGAAAATAAATAGAATATGATTTAGATGCGGATGATCACATTTAATATTTCAAATTAAGAGATATTTTGGTGAGTGGAAACGATTGAAATGGAAAGGACCTTACCAAATTATTTTACATCAAACTTGAAGTTGAAGGTAAAAAATTGATTACTTATTTGATTTTTTCTCATTGAATATATTTTTAATAAAATAAATGAAGATTTAAGTCTAGAAGTGGTGAACCATACCTAACCTTATTCATTAGGCTAGTCAAAGGATAATGTGAACTGAGACTCACAAAAAAATTGTTACGAATGAGGTGTTGTACACCTTGCATAATGTTTATAATGTTTAATTTATTATTATGTGTGTGGTGCATCTAGGGGAACAAGAAGTACATGCATCACTAGGATTTAATATTCTTGGGGCTACTTTATGTTGTATGTACATAACATTGGGGCATAAGTTGAGTTGTAAAAATGTATTTATTCAATATTGGGGAAAGTAATTTAAATAAAGTACCCAATATTAAATGTAGGTTCATGGTTTCGTAATCTCATGGTTTTAGTCACATGGTTTTATCTAATACCACTTGGTGGTTTTTGTGGGAGCTTGTTCTATAAAAGAAACCACATGGGTAGTTATTTAAGGTTGGTTGTTTGATAGGTTAGTTCTTCTTATCATTTGTGAGGGTTGAAGCATGGCATGGGATGTGTGTTTACATGCTTGTTCACATGGAGTGCTTTGTTGAGAGCTTGATGTTTCAATCGTCTTCATGGAGAGCTCTCAAGATGTATTGTAGTGTTTATTGTTGAATAATACATGAGTGATGGATGCTTTTGGAGGCTGATTTTTTCCCTCTTGATGGTTTTCCCAAGGTATATTTTGTGTCATCTTTTGATGGGTATGTTTTCTATTCTCTTGCATATGGATTTTGAGTACTTATTTGCATAGATTTCTATTTTGGGTTATGTGGAAATTCTCACTAGATGGCTACAAGTTTCCTTTCATTTGGTATCAAAGCCATGGTTGTGGTTGGATAACCCTATATTGAGAAAATCTTATTTGATTTTGAATCTATGGTTTTGCATAAGAGAATGAAAGACATAGCAATATATGAGGGTTTTGTAGGTTGTTTATTATAGATCTGAGGGTTTTGGGTTTGTTGTTATGATGGGTTGTTTGCAAATTTATGGTGTGAAAAAAGTTGGGTCAAAAGGGTTTCTTGGTTGTGCATTCAAATGAGGTTTTTTGTGGGGGAAGTGTTACAAATGACCCCCTAGGACAAAATGGACCTAACCGTTGGATGCGGGTTGGCCGAGAGATGAAAAATTATCTTAAATATTACCTATTTTGCTCACAGTGAAAAAAAAGGAAAAATGATTTTGGCCAATATGGTCGTACGTCCTGCAAATTTTCGTTTGTAGAAATTAAATATAAATATGTATTTTTTCCCATTGGTATTTTTCCTACAAATTTTGAAGACTATCTAGTTGAATACTTTCCACTGTCTTACCTGAACCTGCTACTAAGGTTTCTTATTGAGCTCAAAAGACCATCATAGTCCTGCTCCAACTCTTCTCAAAGAGTTCTCCACTAGTGTCTTACCTTTGGAAATCCCACACCTTATTGCAACTTATCACTCTTCCTTGGACTTAGAAGGTTCTAAGTGCCAAATCCTTCATCTGATTTGAACTCCTTGCAGGGAAGATAGATACTCTGTCTCCATGCTTTTTGTAAGCCAACTGGTCCATTTTTCTTGATGCCCACTCCTCAACCTACCCGTTTTCTTCAAATTGCCTTGATGAGGCCTAGAACCCTACTAGCCCTTACCAGTCAGTTTTTTGCCTTTTCCTGCTCAAACCCACCAAAAGACCTAGCAACTAAATACCACTTTCTGATACCCTTTTCAAAGCTTTAAATCCTTCACCTAGTTTCAGATCTCTGTCTGCACCGTACACTTGATTCCTACAAACAAGGAAGATTAGGGCTAATAGGCCTATTACCTAGGGTTTTGGGAATTCTTGTTGCTTTCTCACACTATTAGATTGTTCAAGCCTCAAATCTGTTTAACATGTCAAGATATGACAAAAACCTTCAGGAATCCATACAGATACCGTACTGTACCTTCTGCCCTGCCCGAGTTCTCAACTTTCTTTACCCAAACTCCTAACCGGGTGACTGAAACTCGCCTAGGGTTTGGTGTTATCACTTCTTGATTGGCTCTTTATATCTCCTAATGCTAGGTATGTACAGAGGTGTGGCTCCCTTTCCATATTCTACTGGTCTCAGGAGATTCCCGTGGATAGAGATTATGGGGGAGCCATGGGAAATCAAATTGGACTGTTCAAACCAAGAGAAACCTTTACAATCTTAAACAATGATCTCAAAACACTAAAAGAACTCAAAGATTCTTGACTAGGGCGAGGAAACACACTCTATACCATTCAAAAAATACAAAAATAGTGAGAAACCATATGTACAGTGGCTGTTACCCGACTGTTTCTCAAGAACTCTGTGAAACTCAGAAAACATAGATTTTAACTATCCCTAACAACACCAAATTTAACCACCATTCATGTGTTCTAAATAAAGGAACTATCTACAAGGTAAAAGATGCTAGAACATGCTAAGAGAACCCTGATCTAATGTAAGAACAGTGCATAAAGTTCATAACATCCCGGATGTCAGAAAACACACGGGGTTTTCAAAAATAGAGAATATGCAAATCTGCCAACTGTTTCTTCTTTTTCACAACAAAACTTTGATTACAATGATCTACCTCTGCTTACTACGAGTCATTCCCCTTATTTGGGATCCATTACCACATTCCAAAGGTAGTTGCTCGTGTATTCCCTGATTTCAAGGGATTCCTAATACCAAGTAAGGTGCATGCAAATAACTAAGTTCACCATGCAAAATTGCAACTCCACCATTATCCTTCATTTTAGGATCACTAACTTCTTGAGTCCGAGCTAACACCCCTTAACTGACCTTCATCATCTCCAAACAATGAGGAAGTGACATTAATACATACATAATGCTTAACATATGCTGTCCTAAGTTTAATCAAACAACATTTAATACTAATGAGGACCTAGTGAAGATTTTAGTCCTAGATACTAACTCTTCCCACACAAATGCAAGATCTACAAAGCTCAAGACAAACATAAGAAAGTCCTGATTTGGCCAAGATCAAGTACAAGCCAAAATTGTGCACAAACTTGGTGGAGGTCAGCCTAGGTGCTCCTGCACCATATGTGGAGAATGATAGATGAGAAAGGTGGGAGAAGAAGTAAACATCAGAAGAGAAAAGAATGTAAACATAGGAAAATTGAGAAGGATGGAAGGGGCAAAAGAAAATTTGAAATGGCTATGAATGAGGAATTAGAGAAGATCACCAAAAGGCAAGAGTGTGCAGTAAATATAAGAGTACGAAAAGATGAAGGACCAGAAGGAGATATTGGGACAATAGTAGAAGACAAAGAATTTCATGATGAAGAGGGAACAAGGAGAAGATTGAATAAGGATTCAACAAGAAGTAAGGCTAATTATATTGGAACAGTAATGGTCAAAAATGGAGAAGACAAACAAGAATATGAGGAAGATATTGCAGACATGGATATGGAAAAAGGAGAAGCGACTGACTACACAGAAGATGATTTATGGAAAAGATATGTAGAAATCAAAAGGGAGTGGAATAATAATCTTGAAGGGACATAAATAGAATGGGCAATGCTAAACGTGCATATGGATGTTATAGTTGAGGATCAAGAGATTGTTGCTATGAAAGAGGCAGATTTTGGAAAAAATATTGTGAGTTGGGGCGTAAATAATGAAGCTAATAACGATATTTTTTTGTAGCAGTTGGTCATGGAGGAAGTATGATTGGAAAAGGTGTTAGGTTAGGTGATAGAAAGTGGAAATGAGATAGTATGTGCAACTGAGATAGGGGTTGATACGTAGATTTATGGAGTGAGTAAAGTAGAAGACATGGCAATCTTTGTTTTCCTTACTGATGATCGGATGTGAAAAAATAGAATGAAGATGATGAATGGGGGTTATGTTTTCATGAGTGAAGAGTTGATTAATGGACCATTGCATTGGAGGAACATGACAACAGTACCAGTAAGATGTTGGCAAAAGTGAAAGAAAAGAAGAGTTGATTGTGGATTTATGATATCATGTGCAGGAGCACATGCAATTTTTGACTCCTGGGGAGTCTGATGCAGGAGCATCATGAAATTATGTGGTAATAAATTTTAAGTTGCATTTTCTTATGTGGTAGCACACTCTCTAACTCATTACATTTTGATATTTCTTGTTGGTTTTTCTAGGAGATGGCTTAGGGAAGATGGTAGCTAGGGAAAAAAGGCATTGAGTAGAGAAAAAATGGTTGTGGGTGTGGAAGTTGGAGAAGAAGGAACAATTCTGCGAGGGGTTCCTACTAGTACAAAGAAGGGGAAAAAATGAGTTTGGGAAAAATCAGCTATCTGGATCAAAGGATCAATTCAACTTTGTGTAAGGAGCATAGACGATTTAGCAAGGAGGCACAACCATACTAATGAAACAAGCAATAAGTTCTGCAAACTAGAGAGAGGAAGTCAGGAGGGGAACCACACCATAGTGTGGAAGCAAAACCATGAAAGGGGGAAATGTATGGTGTATAAGCCATTTGATACCCATGAAAGTGACTATTAGTATGAACAAAGCATCGATAATGGGAACGAGAATGCTAGATACAAACATGCCAAGATAGGAATGTAGAGGAAGCCGTGAACAAGAATGAATAAGAAGATTGCACCAAGGAAGGAAATCTATAATTGGTCTTAAATTTGAATGAATGGTAATTGTGGAGTCTGTGAATGAAGCACTCAAGCAAATAGATTGTAATGTAATTGTAAGGTAGGGGGACCTCCACATGCAAGGCCCTAGGTCACGGAGGGCCAAGATGCAGAAGGCTTCCCTAACTTACCTCATCTAAATGAGATGTTTAGGAAATGAGGATGAGAATGATGAGGACAATAGAATCTTGCAACTACTCTGCAATCCCAAGATTTGAAATGGGGCTAGGCAAGTTGGTTTTCAAAATCAATACTATGTCTTAGATAGCTCTCTGTCAGAGGAAGTTAGCGAAGTTCTGAGATGACAACGTGGCGCGCTGGCATCTCTCAAGTGTGCTAGCGTCTATATGACTAGAGGACCGAAAACACAATATGAACTTATTAGAAAATGAGCTAGCAACTTCTAAGAGAGAAAAATAACACTATGAAATACAAGAAATATAAAGGAAGGTGATAAAGTAAACATACCAAAGCTACGGTGATGAAGATGATTTTGTAGAAGAGCACATCCACCTACTCATAGAAAGAGAGGAAAATGTTGGGTGGTTATATAGGGGCCTACCTTAATCAAACCCTCGTTTAGGTGTTTCCACCTCCATAGAAAACCAAAGAAATGAGATAAAGAAAGTAATATAATAAAGAGCACAAAATCACTACAAAACAATAAAGTGCTAACTCAACCAAGTGATAGAAGGAAAGAAAGGGAAGCTTACCACCTCCACCAAGAGCATTCCAGGCTGCTTGGGGGAGAAAATAAGAGTACTTGAGCCTTTGCTACAATGGTTTTTCATTCCCAACTTTTTATAACAAAGTGATGGAGTGTTGTGTTTGTTGCAATGGAGAGCTTGTATTCTTGGAGTGAGCGAAAGCGAGGTTGTGGAGTGTTAGAATGAGTGCTTGAATTTGTGAAGAAACTAGAATGCATGTTGAAGGAATGAATTTGAAGAGAGGAATGAAAGAAACAGCCATATTCAGGTCAGTTGGCCAAAGGGGCGTTACAACTTGACTCCCAATGAGAAGTGTAATGCCTCTATAGGTTCAGCCACAAGAATCTGCCAGGGATGTAAGCATGTCATGTAGACATCTACGCATTGCATGGGAATTCTTGATAGAATGCCTCCATCAATGCTTAGAATTGGTGCCAAGTGGGATGCAAGTAGTGGGCTTAGGTGGAATTAAGCTTTTGAACTTGGTTTTCTAAAGTGGAAGAGGGAAAATGAGGGATTTGCACATGGGATGCAAATTCACTCCTATACATTTTTCCCTCACTTTAGCAAGCACGAATACTGATGAATGCTTAGTAAATTAGATCAAGGAGTGTGTAAGGTTAGAGATGTATACTTGAACCGTCAAGGAATCATAGCTTGGTCTGGCGTACCTAAAGGTGCAAGGAAAGAAAAAAACTCCATAGTTGATCAAAACTATGAAGTTGAAGAAAGAAAGCGCCTTACAGGTTCTCAGTCCTGTAAGGAAGGTGTCCCCCAAAAAATATATCATGGAGGAGACCCAAAGGAAGCACCCTATAGTCTCTCAGTCCTATAGGGAAGGTATTCTCCATGAACTCAAGCATGAAGAGTACCCAAGGAAGCGCCCTATAGGCTCTTGATCCCATAGAGAAGGTATTCTCCATGAACTCAAGCATGAAGAACGCCCAATGAAGCACCCCATAGGCTCTTAGTCCCATAGGGAAGGTATTCTCCATGAACTCAAGCATGAAGAAAACCAAAGGAAGCACCCCATAGGCTCTTAGTCCTATAGGTAAGGTAACCCCGAAGATCTCTTGAATGGAGGAAACTCGAGAAAATGCCCTACAGGCTCTCAGTCTTGTAGAGGAGCCACCCCCAAGATCTCTCGCATGGAGGAAGCTCAAAGGAAGCACCCTATAGTCTATCAGTCCTCTAGGGAGGTATCCCCCAAGATCTCTCACATGGAGGAAACCTGAGAAAGTGGACTCCACAGAGTCAGGAAGCAGCCATGTGGATGAGTGAGTAGACTGTTGATAGTTTTGAAAACTTTCGAAGGGATCCCTTGGGAATCCGCCATGAAGAGAGGGTCCACTCAAAGGACACACAGTTTGGAAGTAGATGTTCTCTTTCTCGAATTGATCCTTCATCAAGGAATCCTTTTGAAAGATGTTCACTTCATCAAGGATATCAAAAGGAAGAATATGCCCCCAGGCAAGGGGAATATTATTGTTGTTCTTGCTTCAAAGGAAGGTTTAAGTCATTTCTTTACGAACCCATGATAAAGGAAACATGTTCCATTAGGGTTTCGAGTTGAGAATATGATTCTGAAGAAATGTTTGTGAGGATTTTTGAGAAAATATTCGTTGGCCACGAATGAATTTTTTGAAAACCAAAATTTTAAAGAAAGAACGTTGTCATACATAGGAGGGACAACTCAAGCAAAGGAGAGAGAAAGATAAATAGAAAGAAAAAGAGAGAAAAATATAAACAAAGGTCACAGGGAGATCTGGTTTAGCATGGTTAGATCTTTCTGAGATCATAATAATAGGTAACCACGGTGCAAGGTGAAAGATCATCAATCCCCAACCAAATCAAGAAGAATGCATGGAAAACAAAGTAAAAATAAAAAAATTGGGTCAACATGGAAGGGAAGCCTAAATGCCCTCAACACTTTGCATCATCCCCAATTTATTGAAAATTAATCACAAACATGGAATAATGATGATACAAATAGAAGAATATTT